>CM026415.1:31604075-31683788 GCA_014858505.1 Corymbia citriodora subsp. variegata
CCCTCCCTCTTCTCTCTCTCTCTCTGTGTCCAGAGACAAAAAACCAAAAAGTTGCTGCAGCGCTGTTTTTCCCGTCCTCGTTTTTCTCTCTCTCTCTCGCTCTGTGAGCAGCAGGAGATGGAGCCGTGCTAGGGTTCGTGAGCTCCACTTGCTCTCCGTCCTCCATGGTTGTTCCCCAAAGTCAACATTTTTACTGAATCCTGAATGTCAAAATTGGTCCCTCTTCTCTCTCTCTTCTGTAATCTTGTTCCCCATTTTCTTTTTTCTTCTTTTTAATCTTGGTGTATGGAAGAGAGGGAAAAAGGGGAGGGGAGAATACACCTTCTTCTCCCCTTTTTTTTCTTTTTTAAGATAAATAGGATCTTGGGGATATCCCACTTTTTAATATTTCTGGACAGTACAGCACACAACATGCATCAGGCAACGCTTCGGGTATTGTGATGCCATGGAAAATTATAATCCCATTAAAAAAAATAAAAAATTTTGAGTGCTATCTCCAGGTCATCGGTGAAATATTTAGGACCCGTTTTTGAATTTTCGTGATTTTTTTTTTGTAACAAAATGTCAAAAAGTAAAAAAGAAATTCCAATCAAAATTCGATTTGTAACAAAATGTCAAAAAGTAAAAAAGAAATTCCAATCAAAATTCAAAACATCATCATCCGAAGTTCAAACGCAGATTTACATGACCATACCATGCGCCGTAAGATTGATAAAAAGGCGAAAAGCGAAAAGCGAAAGCCGCTTCAAACAAACTCCACTCATTTTGTTTCTAAAGCTTTAGGGTCTACTTGACTCATATCTTCTCTCAAAGTACTTCCCGATTAATTCTATTTATTTTGAAAACTACAAAAGAGAGAACCGACTATAGAAAATTTCTAATTCCTTAGGAATGTTTGGTAGCTACCTTATTTTTCAATTTTTCTATTCTTTTGCTCGGTGAATAAAAAACGAACAAAAATCTATTTGATGATATTAGTAGCAAAGGTTTAGATTTGGAACAAAAATAAAAAAAAATTACTTTCTTATGGAACAAAATAAAAAATAAAAAATTACTTTCTTATTCTCAGGAATAAAAATGAACAAATGCACCACGTTAAATATTCACGTCAAAGTGTACATAATGCTCAAATTCTTGGATACTCACCTTTAAAGAAAAGTCGAAATCTTAATAACTCAACCCCAAATTGAAAAAAGCGAGGCGAAAAGCCAATGATAACTTCCAAAAAAAATTTCTACGTGTTAAGCGAAAATTTATGAATTTCCTTAAAGTGGAAAGGGGGGAAAAAGTGCAGAGAAGATAAAATTGGAGGGGGCCATCTAAAAATTTAATTTTCTTTAAAAAAATTTCAAAAAAATAGGTATTCTCCATTTTGGGAAAATAAAGGATTTCATTTCGGAAGCGAAGACTTTCCCGTTACACGCTTGTGGCAACTTAAATATATTTCGTGCTCATTAAAGCGGTAGCTCGAGATCCGAAATCTTCTCTCCCCGTTTGGTTGCGGGGGTCGACGTGTTCCCCTACCCAGATTAGCTTATCTGGATCCAGGATCGAACTAATCTCTTTCGTAAGGCGTTTTTGTCAGAGGAAGCGCTGGCTTCCTTTTTTTATATATATTTATATGTACTCTTATTTTAACTTTTACCTTCAAACTTTTACGTAAAAATCAAAACTCATATTAAATTAAATCGTTCCCACAACGATCCTTGAAAATGTAGAGATTGGAACTCTTATTTCATGGAATTGCAGCAAATCCCAGTAATTAGTGGAGGTGCTGATTGAACATGTGGGCTCATTTCGGTAAGATTTCAAATCTTTAGTTAGGTTTAATTTGGTTTTTAAAAAGCCGATCCGGTCCCGCTCGGTTGGTTCTAGGTCTCGAATTGAATCGAACTGAATCGAGCTGGCCCCCTAACATTCGATGCTCGACTCGGGAAGCTCGTGGCACGTGTGGGAATCCCGGCACGTGCGAGGAGATTCGTGTGAGAGGGTAGGGTAGGGGAAGAAGGGGTTTGACGTTCCGGTGCGAGGGGTGAGGAGTCACGTGGGAAGGTCAAAGGGAGGAGTTGCTGCTGCTGTTGCTGTTACTGTTGCTGCATGGGAATGAGGGAGTGAGATTTCGCGGTATTCGTTTGGACGCGTTCGGGGCTGCAGAATAACATGCGTCTGTATTTCAATTGTTTTTGTTATTTTCCCCAAAGTTTTAATATTAATCTGTGCCTACTACAACAACGCATGTTGTCTGTTTTTTCCTGACCTTCATTTCTTCTCATCTCAATGTCTCGTTCTCTTCGTAAGCTCATCCTTAAATTGTCACTAACAAGAGGAAACCGCTCATGAACACTTTCGTGCCGAAACTTAAAGAATGTCATTCACAAAACGCCTCGAAGTCCCGGTTCGATCCCGCCTTTCAAATCGTGAGTACTCGACTCCTCCTGCTTTGCTCTATGAGGGTACGGCGACCCACGTGAATCGAGTCCATGGTGTTATTCGGAATTAAAAGTACGTTCCGCCCGTGAAATATATCATTACAGAACGCGAGATTGTCAAAAGGGAACTGTGTGTTTTTGCTAAGTCCGCATAACGGGGTTTTCCGCCTATTTTAATAGAGGATTAGCCCTATTAATAATCCCATGATGTCCTTGCGCTTAGAATTAACAATGCGAAAGGTACTACCTCGTTCTCTGTTTTGTCTGTCTCACCTCTCTCGCCAAGCGAGTATTCCCAGCACTCAAAGTCAAAAGCACCGAGGACTATGATTCTTGGACTAGTGCAGCAGTCCTTGGCATGGGAAAACTGCAGCAGTCCTTGGCATGGGAAAACTAGCATAAGGACATTGTCGATTCATACCATAATACTACTTCTACAAGATCATCGTACTTTATGTCGATATTCTCGACAGCATAGGAAAATTTTAATGAGCAAGAAACTTGTTAAGAGATGCCAGACTAATTTTCTTTTCATGCTTTCATGAAAACTCAAAACACGTTTTCATGAAACTAGAAAATAAGAAGATGTCATCATCATATGTTTTTTTGAAGTGAAATAGAAGAAAAGAGTAAGTCATAATCGTTTTTATGATCTTTATATAGAAAGCACAAGATGATATAAGTTGGGGGCAATGTACCGAATTGGCTTGAGACCAAACTAAAAGTTTGAACACAAGAAATAAATAAAAGTTTGAACACAAGAAATAAATAATATTTTCACTGAAAATTGCTGACTAAAAACATTGAAGCGATATTTTTTATTTTTTGATCTTATAGAAATTGAGATTTGCATTTCATTTGATAGTGAAATATGAACTCCTAAGCTCATTTGAAGTAATTGGGGGCCTTTTTCATAGTTTTAAAACTTCAAAAATAGTTTCTGGATTTTAGTAGGGAAATTAAATTTTCAATAAGTAACTTTTTTATCTAAGGTAAACTAAACAAAACAGGCAAGAAATAGACTGATGCCCCTTGTTGTATCGAATTTCTTATTCAAATTTAGCCTGTTGTCGCTGTTGGCTTTTGTTTTGTCTCAATGCTTCTTCTTCTTTTGAGAAAAAAGCCATAAAAAACTTCAAATTAAATTCATCATGACAAATTTACCTATTATGACACATTTGTCTTAAATTTTTCTTGTAACATAAAAAATCCAAAACTTATATCTATATGACACATGCCCTCCATCAGGCTTCTATTAAATGATTTTTCAGCATTATTTTTATTTTACTTAAGCCATGTGTATGCTATGTCAACACTATTTGCTTATTTGTGTTCATGTAGACAAATTTTTAATGGTTTTCACGAATAAAATTTTGACAAAATGTAAGTATGATATACATATATAAATTGGGATTTTTGATGCCGTAAAAAAAAAAGTAAGTACATATTTTAGGATTTTTTTTTGTGTGTGTGACTTTTGCCTCTCTCTCGTTTTCAATTGGGAAACAATGCTTTTGCCGGCTCCAAGCACGCATTTCACTCGTTACTACTGTTCGCTTTTTGTATTTTGTGGAATTGTTTTTCAACCCCTCTAAGCTGACTTCGGGGAAGAAAAAGCCAGCAATTTTGCAGGAAAAAGCGAAATCGGAATTTAATTTTTTTTTTTTATATATAGTTAAAGGGAAAGGGAGAAAGAGGAGGAGGAGGAGGAAGATGAGAATCGAAGCAACTATGATGCATTACGCAACATAATGATGAGCAAAGTGCCAGGCGGATGTTCCTCTTTTCCCTCCCCCTTCTTTCACTTTCTCTTTTCTGGCACCAGAACTTTTTTGACCGAAGAATTTCGCCACCCCTCCTGAACTTTTTCTTTCACGTGGGTCCATCCCAACTTTTCGGTTTTCCACCCCCCTATTTGCCACTCTCGAGTAGCAATTATTGTGGCATACATGTGAATTATATTTGAAATAGTTAATATATCGTTCTTAATTTCAGATTTATTGATTTAGACTTTTGAATAGACGTGAATTCAATTAGATATGCTAACGAACTCGAATTTATAATCATTCTTAACGATTTGAAAGGTATTGAATTTTTGTTGCGTGCTCCTAACGGTTATGTCATATCGATCTTACAGAAGGTACATATAGATATAGAGCTAGAGAGCTCACGGCTTCGATAAGAAACTAATTTCACTGTTCAGAAAAGGGTCTTGACAAGAACCTAATTTAGTGCACTAAAATTCATGGCGTAGCAAGAAAATAGTTGGAAAGGACCGCCAGCATTTGCGGTTCTACAGAAATTAGTCCAACTTTCTAGTACGATTTTGCAAAATATCGAAAGGGATCTGGGGAAGAAAATCAAACTTGAGTGCGGCTTTTCCCCTCATTCAAAGCTAGCTCGATAAATCACCAGTGCAAGATCACTTAAATCACCTATGTATGGTCCCTGATTTCGATGCCTAGAGCAGTGCGGCTGTCAACTCCAAACGCTTGAACTTTCAAATGTGTTATTGAGTCTTGACTTTAACGTGAAATTTCAATAAGTGATCACGAGTTGGATTGCCGACAACCATTTATTCGTATGCGAGTCAATTCTTTCACCCAAAAACTAGCACACGCCCGGCTTTCCTTACAGTACCAGTTTTCACGTGAGAGCATATGTTGGGCATACACCACCTGCAACATGCTTTAATAGATTAAGCCTCTTGTAAGGAGTACGAGTGTCCTCACCAAGAAGCAAGTTCCTTGCTGAACCATTACGAGCTATCCTTTCTATTCAATGAATATATTGTCGGTAAGCTTGATGGGACTATATTTTTTATTTGAATGTGTCAGTGCTTACACACCCTAATCCCCTAATTTCCCATAAATATTTGTCTTTCCCAGAATGAAGGAATACCCTCTTAATGTTTTTACATTAAAAGGATGCAGAGGTCTACACGAGACCTCAGACAAAATAGTTTAAGGTCATATTCAGAACCATTTCAAATGTAAGAGATCTCAAGTACAATTGCCCGCAACCATTTACCCATCTGTAAGACAATTCTTTTGCCCAAAAATCTACACACGACTTGTTTTTCCTCACGGTATTGGTTTTCATGTGAAAGCAAGTGTTGGCCATATACCACATGCATCATGCTTTTATAGATTGAGGTTCAAAGTGAATAATTGAATACTCGGCGCAAATACTAAACCATTTTTTTTTATCCTATACTAAACCAATTCATGGTACAGGGGTTTTGCCTGCTTTAGACTTTCATCGTGATACTAATCTTTGCGCGAGAGGGTACATCGAGCACATGCAATTAAAGTTTCAGGATGAACAACTAGGCACTCAATTTCAATAAAGATAAAAAGGACTCGTCGGGGTCAAAGCATTTCGCCGATAAGGAACGAATTCGAAAGGAGGACAAAACGAACACATCGAGAATAAGATTGGCTAGCTTCTGTTAGGGTTTTTTTTCCCAAAGCAAGTATAGCTTTCTACCCTTCTTGGAAGGGATTGTGATGGTTTCTTACCTTCTCAAATGGGCTCTCTCTTTTCCAAGTGGAAGACCCCCTCTCTTTCTTTTCGAGAAGGTCAATATCTTCTAAGACGGTTTTGTCTAAAGATGAAATTTGGGTTCAGCCTTAGCAGCTTCGTTTATGCAGTCAAAAGTGAACACTAGGGCATTGATACATGCTTTTCTTTTTCCGCATGTTTCTTTTCTCTTGAGCCTTTTAATGATATGTTCATATTCGGATTTGATTTATACAATCAATAGTCAACTGGGGCAACGTTAAGAAAAAGCAAACTCGATCGTGCTTTTGGATTCTCGACCACACTGTCCATAGTCTCTCGATTTCCCTCTCGCCCACCGTTGCAAGTTACACATGGTTTGGCACTAGTCCAGTCGGCACAATATGTACCAACCCCACAAGCAAGCAACGTCGATTGTCCTCCCTATTGTAACAATAGTGGCTCCATTTAGACTAGTCATTTTCACAATGACGATTTTAGTGTAATTGAATCGCAAGCTCGTAACGCGATTTCTTCTACTTCTTTTTCCCTTTTGCCGAATGACAAAACATGAGTTGAGAATTGTCAAAAGAGTTGATTGTCACTTCTTTCTTCTTTACCTTTTTTTTTTTTCTCTCCAAAAAGAAATTCTCTAGGGTGACATTAGGTTATCAGCAGTGTTTTAGTGGGGTTATCAACCCTACCACACTATAATTTTTCCAAATACAAACCCCACTGCCAACCTTTCATTTCCCCTCCTTAGTTTTTCTTCTTCTTCTTGTTCAACCCGAGGCCACAAGCCCCACCCCTAATTGTGGCGATCGCGACGGTGACAAGCAATATTCTAAGGTTTAAGAAGGGTTTTTCTTGTTTTTTCTTAGATTGATTATGAACTATCAGGTGGTGCAAATCTAATGACGAATCGAAGGTTGTCGAGTTACAGTATATGGTTAAGCATGCAAGTGAACAATGGGAACCCCAAATAGACGAGCAACACCTAAGGGCGGCAACTAATAGACATCGCTCGAGCAACTGCTAGTTCTCACCACATATAAATGTATAGGAAAAACATCCAAAACAAGATTTTAATAAACAAGTCCTCAAAAGGTTTCACCTGAGTTTTCATTCAAACTTCAAGATTAATTGAATGTAAAACAATAAGAGGATAGTGCCGGATATAGAGCAATAAAAACATAGTGTACTAATTGAGGGCACCAAACGTGCAAGCATAAATGCATTTGTGGAGCCCGTCGTTGTTGTATATTGAATGGACAGATCGTGAAGGCCCCGGGAAAGTTTCGGCTGCTCTTCTGTGGTGAGATTACGCCATGTGACCAACAATCAAAGGCATTTAGCCCAATCCAAGGGAAAATCTCCGACCAAAAAGGGGAAAATCAATTTCAATTATCTCGTGACATTATTATGATATGCTATGACGGCCAAGTTGAGCGCGTGGGGCCCACTCGTGACTCTCTTTTCTTTTTTCTTCTTCTTTTTCTTTTTGGGTCTCTTGCCAAAGTTTATCCCTTAACGCGATATGACCCGGCTATGAAAATGATTTTATGATTTGAATCGAGTTCATACATTTATGGGATTTGCTAAAGAAGATCTTGAGATATTCTTTGCTTTAAAAAAATAATAATAAATATAATGATTATCAATCCATCGATTGTCCTTGATACATGTATAGTCAATAATTTGATAATCGAATATTTCATCTAAAAATTATTTAACTAGTTTCTAAGATCACTCGCTAGCAAAATTTATCCTCTTATATCAATTCATAGTATTTGCAGATTTATTAATATTGATTATGTAAATTCTCTAAAAATTATGGGTGATCAGGTACTTACTTTTCAATTGATGAATCTTATATTGAAAATCATGTCATCTTCCCTTTAGAGAAAAAGGCATGTTAGGTGCGTCTAGTTTGATTTCGAGAAAATGCAAAGGACTTTAGATTAAGATAATTTTTCAAAATGTATATAGCATTTGATATATTATAATTTAAAAACACATAAGAAACAACCAAGACTTAAATGCCATTAGGAAGAAAAAAAAACTGCATTTTACAAATGACTCTTGCTAGATTTTTCTTTTTTGTTTTTTTAAGTTATCAAATCTTTTGAATGAAACCCAATTGCTAGCAAGCCAAATCACTCGTCGGCAACTGGATCTACTTGGCGGCAATTCACCGGGGCTCAAAGCCTTCACTTACAACATTACGATTTTCGAGGGCATTTCCTTAATTACGAAACTATAATGATGGCAAAAATGAAAAGAAACAAAAAGTCTATTTCTATTATGGGAAAATATTCACAAAACCTTTTATCTGCCTTGGACTAAAAAGTCTTAGGAAGTGCAATCATTTTTCTCTGAAATTCTCTAAGAAATTTGCCAAATATCATTTGTCTAGGGAATTTTGAAGCCTCTTAGGCTCCATCTAATCGTCCGGATTTAGATTTGGGTTTAGCAAAGTATCGTCAAACGCATCGGCCATCCCCCCAGAAAGTTGCGAAAATAAAGTCCAAATCGAAAAAGCCGTTGCCACCGCTCCTCCAAAAAATCCAAAATAAACGCCGCCGACGGCGGCGTGACGGAGGCGTGACGGAGGCGACACGACGCCGTTAACGTGGGCGTTTGTCATCATGATGATCGATCCATCGATCGTGCTGGAATGATGATGGCCGAATTCGAAAGGAGAGAGAGGGAGGAAGGGGGGTCTTTCGTACCATCGGACGATTAAAACAAATCCTCTCGTCCATTGGACGGCGGGCAGGGGCTCGATTCCCTCTCTGCTCAGTGCTCGCCACCGCACGGGATTACTGTACCCCGCCTAGGCTGTCGCGACGTCGGATTTACCCAATTGCCCTCCCCTCCCCCCTCCGTACTTCCTCGCGAAGAATTTCCTCCCTTTTTTTTTTTAAATTCCGGTAAATATCTCTAATTTAATAATTAGGGGGGCGACTAATGATTATGTAGATCTTTTGAGTATTTTTTTCCCTCTCTAAATAATTTAATTTTCGAAAAATATAATAAGAATCTCAATCCTACATCTCAATATTTCTAAAAAAAAAATTCGTACAAAAAGCCATGGATGCATTTCTTGATATTTTATTTCGAGAAATTTTATGCATTTGATCTTGAAGAAGAGTTCAATTTCAAATATTACAAGAAAATAAAGGTTCTCCAAAATAGTAGGCATGTTCAAGAGCCCCACGGTCCATTCGATTTGACTAGTCCCGATCTAATAAAAGGTCAAAGTTAGGCAAGCTTCAAGAAAGCAGTCTCTTACCGGACTCGACCTGCCTAGGTAGGTTCACTCAGCCTAATTTAATTTTGTACAACGCATCGGCATAATTAAATTATTCTGTTTGATGATGAAGACAAGATATTTTAGGCTGATTGAAATAAATAAAGACTTTCTGAAATGTATATTACTTAATCAATCGAATCTTAGATTCGGCCCAAAATTTAAGGGAAAAAGTAGATTTTATTTGTGCCAAGATTTAAGGGGAAAAGGTAGATTTCTTTCCCGAGTACCATCAGAGTCATTTAAAAATTCGAGTAATCACAATGAACAGCATGTTGTCCTCGAATTCCTTTGAAGCGACGCTTAGAACATGTTTGCTTGAATGATTGAATCTTCTGGGAATTAGTTTTTTAAACTTTCATGTGTTTAATTTGCTAAAATTGATCGGTTAATAGAAAATTATATATAATCAAAGAAGATATGCATATTTAAAGTTAAGAAAATCAATTTTCCAACATGAAAAAAGGAAAATATTTTCTTGGGAAATGATTTATTGAAAAATCGAAAAAGTATTTTTGCTAAACAAATTCACCATACATGTACGATGAAAGCTCTTTTATGAAGACATGCATCCTCTCCATTTATAGGTGAATTGAGAATGCTAGCTTGCTACACATGATATGTATTAATGAACACGTTGAAAGTGATCAACGTTGAGATATGATAAGATGGATTAAAGTCCCCCGCCTATAATAATTAAGAATGATGCAGTCGGCTTCTGGCAATTTGATTTGTATCAATGATACTTTCAATTGGTTCCTCTTTTTGTATATGCAACTTTCATAATATGATCACGTTACCTCCCACCAAAGAACATCTCATAAAATTAGAAGTAAACAATGACTCAGTGGACCTTCCTTTTGGGTAAGAACACTAAGAGTGTCAAAAATTTCATATGACGCTCATTTTCATGCCAAGACTTTTTTTTTAATGTCAATTGGGTGTCATAAATTTGAAAAATCGATCACTTGAGTGTCATTTCTGAAATGATTGCACAAAAAGCTGACGCGGTTGCTGGAAAAAGTTGACGTGACCTTCGGAAAAAGCTGATGTGGCCACTGGTTGTTCGAAATGGTTGTCGGTCCATGTAAGCTTTTTGACATCTACGTTAGAAGTGGCATTCAAGTGATCGATTTTTCATATTTATGGCATTCAAGTAAGTAAAAAAAAATAATTTTGACACTAAAATGAGTGTCGCACGAAAGTTTTAGCACTCTTAATGTCCCAACCCTAGCTTCCTTTTCATTAGTAAATGGGTGAGAAGGGGCAATCAACATTAGCAATTTTCTTGAGCATTACAATAAGGTAACCCCAAAATATGAGGTTAGCAAGCTTGTCACCATAATCCTAAGTCAGCTAGGAGGTCTTTTCAATTAATGGATCTTGGAGTTGTACATCAAAAGTGAGCGTCGTATGAAAGTTTTAACACTCTTAATGTCTCAACCCTAGCTTCCTTTTCATTAGTAAATGGGTGAGAAGGGGCAATCAACATTAGCAATTTTCCTGAGCATTACAATAAGGTAACCCCAAAATATGAGGTTAGCAAGCTTGTCACCATAATCCTAAGTAAGCTAGGAAGTCTTTTCAATTAATGGATCTTGGAATTGGACATCAAAAGTGAGCGTTGTACAAAAATTTTAGCCCTCTTAATATCCCAACCCTAGCTTCCTTTTCATTAGTAAACGGGTGAGAAGGGGCAATCAACATTAGCAATTTTCCCGAGCATTACAATAAGGTAACCCCAAAATATGAGGTTAGCAAGCTTGTCACCATAATCCTAAGTAAGCTAGGAAGTCTTTTCAATTAATGGATCTTGGAGTTGCACTTCAAACGCAGGAGGTTGAAGTTACCAAATATTTCGTACAGCACACTAGAAACTCATGTGATACGGTTTAAGAGTCAGCATCTAGCATATAAGAAAAGCTACCCACAGAGTAATCCAGTCTTAATTGAGGGGTTACAAAGTTGCAATCAATCACTCATGAGTTTCTCGAAAGCCCAAGACACAAACCCTCACAAGCTCTCAAGTTACTAATCACTCGTGTTTTTCACTTGAAAACCTAAGAGAAAAGCCTCACGAATCAACGATTCGCAATTGTCACGAGACTTTGCGAGTGCCTTGATGGAGATGGAGGCTTGTCCATGTCCAGGACATACGGTCCATGCCCACTTGGCTCAAGGAAAGCATTAATGTACTTGAAAAACGTGTTTCAGACTGCTCAATTTTTCTTATTTGTAGTAATTTCTAGACGAGCCATCTTGAAACCCCTTGTAACCTCTGCTCAAGCTAGAATAGGTAAATGCTTGTGAAGCACTTTAGGAGGGTTTTACTGCTCAAACTTCAATGTCCTAAGCCAACTCTAGATATCCTAACTCGAGCTCTGATGCCGACGACTGTGGAATAACGCACAAGCTGATCAATTTGGTGATTAAATATTAAATGCAAGCGGATGAAATTACCAAAGAAATTTACAAGGAAGGAAAAAGGACACGAGAATTTTACATATTTCAATTCAAATATAGGTACCCACTTCATTAAAAGAATCAACTGCAAAGAATCTCCTATCAATTGGAGAGTTCTGATCAATCGTTCATGTGTTTTTGCAACTCCAATACACAAATTGTCACAAGTGTTTCTATTTTGCCCACTAAATTTCGCTCGAAAATTCAAAGAGAAAGCCTCACGATCTCCTATCAATCGGAGAGTTATGATCAATCGTTCATGTGTTTTTGCAGCTCCGATACACAAATTATCACAAGCATTTCTATTTTTCCCACTCAATTTCGCTCGAAAATCCAAAGAGAGCCTCACGAAACCATGCTCATGTTCTAAACAACATAGATCAAAGTACGACCCTAAAGTGCATGTTCCAAGATAGGATCGCAACATTCAGGCACTCGCCTGATGGCCAGTGCCAAACGGCAATCCTAGGGCAGTTCAGGGCTCCCGGCCATATGTGGCCGAGGTGGCCGGCAGCCCGTTCCACGCGCAGCAGCTACGGACCCCCAAAAATTCTGGGCACGACTCCAACCTATCTCAATCTCCAAACTTCCAACTCAATATTCGATCTGGCAAGAACTCGACCCGTAAGCTCAACCATATCTACCATTGCAATAGTAATGCCGAAAAGAACGTAGAAAGGTTGCGAGTTTCTAGCTAATGTTCTTTCACCATCTGCCCCCACATCAATATGTCTAATTAATATACATTAAATTTTCTTTTTTAAGATTTGATACCTATTCATGAATATTAAATACAAATTTAAAAAAGTTCCACAAAATATATATATGTATACATATTATATATGTATTTTCGTGCCAACACGACGGTATTCCCGGGGAATGTTCTTGAATGGTGGTGGATTCGTAATGGACGCGGCAATGAGCTATCGTGATGTGCTTCTTTTAGAATTTTATCGTACGCATGGGAGTTTGGACCTTAGTGGGAGACTCTACAGTGACACTATTATTAGAGGCCACGATACATCACCCACTTTCATAGGCAGGAATTCCTCTGTTCTTTTCTTTCGTTTTTTTAATAATATCAAAGAAGAAAATTGCATATCACGAGAAACAGGCAGAGTAGCATGGCTTGTGTAGCCCTAATGTGTAAAATTAGTGCTATGTGTTTCAATTTAGTAAATTATGTCCCTCGGAAGGAGTTAGATATGGATTTTACTTGTGCTTTTTGCAATGTTATTTTTCTTTATGAACTTTGCAATCAGACTTCTTTTTAGGGTCAAATTAGACCCGTCGAATGGACATATTGGGTCGGATTTGGATCAGATAAAAAATGATCCGATCCAAATAAACTCATTTCCATACAATGCAAATTTAGTGACTCATACCCGACACATATCTGACCTAATTTAATTTATATTCCTAAAATTACTTCCATATTCAACCTAATTTATGAAAAGTCATACTAAAATAAGGAGAGAGTGAAGTGAGTGAAGGTGAACTTGAGTGAGGGCGAAGGAGAAAGAGAAGGCATAGACTCATATAGATGGGTTGATGCATGTCTATTTACAACTCATTTTTAACCCATTTAATATTTATATTATTTATTTACTAAATATAATTCACGAATAAACTACTCAGTTCATTTTGTATAAATTAATAAATGACTCTATGATCAATTTTTACAAGTGTAGGTCAAATTAAAAAATTTATATTCTTTTAAAGACATCATAATTCATCTTTCATAATTTGCCAAAACGTAAAACAAAATTTTCACACCAAACACATTTCTCGATAAATTGTTCTCTTGGAAATGGGGCTTTTGTTTATCACTCACCTTTCCTTGCTTTTTCTGTTTGCCACCTGTAGAAAGAGCTGGCGCTCTCGACGACTTATATCTCGAAAAAAATGCTGGACTTACTCAGTGTGGTTTATAAGATTGCTTTAGTAAGAACTACGATTGGTTTAGTAAGAACTTCGTTGGACTTGTCATCAATTCCCAAAAATGATCCACTTGTTTAAAGACTTTATTATAGTTTAATACATCACTTAGTAAATCAATTTTATATGTCATACTTAGTAAGTTTAGCGTTGTTCCCATCTCACATCTCAATACATCATTTAATATTTGGACAGCAAATTGATCTTTTAATTGATGTCTTAGAAGCTTAAGCCTAAAGACTCCTAGCTAGAGCATTTAGTATAGCCGCTGAAGATAGAGCGAGGTAGAATCCAAGCATGAGTTATCCTATTCGAAGAGGTTAAGTATGTGGGGGAGCCTACAAAAAATCCAAGTTGAATCATCAGTCTAGTCAAAATGTAATAATGCCTAGATGGCTATGGGAAGACGTGTTGAGTGAAGCTAAGAGTTTTAACAAGTTGAAAGTCGTTTGGTCAAATTTTTTTGTTTTGAAAACACATTTGGCTGAACTTCTAACTCACCACTATTATAAGTTTTACAGTCTCATCTAGGTGAGAACCTGGGATAAGTTATTATATTTCCACATTGTCCAATAATTGTCTACATTACCCCATTGAAGATTGTGTTGATTTATAAAGGCAGATTATCTAGAATCACATTGTTGATTACACATAAGTTTTTTTTTTTAAAGATTGGGAATGGAGATCTTCCCAAGTATTTGATCCAATTTAGTCGTCGCCATCACAGCACACATTTTAAAGCGAGTAAACGGCTTCAATGCCAAAATGGTGTTATATGTCGTCATCGTGAAAGAGACTAATCAAAGTCAATTTTGTCTTGTTTGAATAGAGATGATCTTTGTCAATCTTCGCTATGCTCGAGCACGCTCCTTTTGATAAAATGAAACAAAACAAATCACGAGGAACCCAGCTAAGACTATGCAAATAATCTCCGCAATGCACATGGACCACCCTATAAATTGCCATCAAAGTCATGCCAGAATTCACTATGCAGCAGCATCAAATCCACTCTTGGAAAAAAAGCCTAGCTGAAGTGTCTTTTGGGTTCTACCTCACGACACTATTTTGACCACTATACATGTGAATGTATCGATCTAATCAGCTGAAAAGAACGCCACATCTTCCAAGTCAAAAAGGGTACACATTATGGAGGGGGGTTGGTGCAAAATCGAGCACTGACTTAGGACCCACACGCACAAACATCTCGTGCCCTTTTGGCAGAGAGTCAGTATGATGGGTTCGCTTCGTCCGATCCCGCTCGTGATTCACAAGACGGTGGTGGATCTCCTCTTGGTCTCCGAGTGGCCACATCTCTTTGACTTCCCCGATCGAGTGGGTTTCATCATTATTACTTTCCGTTGTATAAGGTACGGAGTTCGACATTCATGTGTGGGCGCGCACGTCTCTCCTTCGATCCCCCCTTATTTAAATGTTTCGGCCCATTAAAATAATGCAACGTTTCCTTGTCTAAGTGTTAGCGAAGAGGAGTGGTTGATGTTGTCCCGATTTTCGGCTCAATAAACGGTTTGGAAAAAAGAAAATTGGAATCAGTCGGAAAAAGATAAGTGGAGCAGATAAGCTTAGGACTGCGATGCGCACAAGGGCTGTAAGGCTTTTCAGGAACATCGATGTTCATCTATCATCGTCAGCTAAAACGTTCGGATCGTTCTTTGAAGGAGGACGCGTCCGAAAAGAAGTACATTTCCGTGAAAACAGAAGGGAGTGGGCAGAAAATCGAAAGAGGAAAAAACAATCATGAAAGAGAATGCCGGGTTCATTATTATTTTGCATGATTGGATCTCTACTTGCTCCATGGTCGGATGAATACTAGATCTACACTAGGGTTCTTATACCGCTCTTGGAAATTTCGCTGCGAACTATGTACAATTTCCGTGTGTAGCACTAGGATTACAAAGTTAATTGAGAGATGACTGCTTATCAAAACGTTTGATTTAATATTTGAACCATCATCTCGATTGTGATGACTAGAGAGTAATGCATGAGTGCGGTTGTTAGGTCAGCGCAAAAGCGTGCTTTTGGAGTTTTTGGTGGTGCGAAAAGGTAAATGATATTTATGCGGTCACTTTTTCATGTCGAACTTTAGTAACAACGTTGGGCTCCAGGACAGCTTCCAAGGAGTAGCGTCTAATGTGTGCAAAGCAAAATTTGGAAGGGAAGTTTTCAGTCAGATGAATTGCATCGATGGCCTAAGGTCGAATCTCCTTTTCATAAAGGTTTGGGCCTCAACTTTTGAGGGAGATGACGTCGCCTGTGACTTAATTGGTACTATAGTGATTCTAACTTAACTCGTGACTCATGGAGGTATTTTGAGTAAACAAAAGGCTTTTCCCATGTTTCTAGTAGGAGAAAGTGTTTACTTATAGCAATTGCGCAAATGACACGATGTTGCCGTGTAATATCACATCATTAACTTTGAATACATTTCGACTCATATCGATGTAATACTTGGAAAATCTCATTTGTGATCAATTTGCTTATTCGTTTGTCATGACCATTCAATAATCATAAAATAATTTCTTGACATAAGTAGATATATTTTGATGTATCCCTTTTTGTTTGTGGGACAATATTTTCCAAAAAAAAATTGGAGAAAATTTCCTTCAATAACACCTTTAATTGATGGATTATAAGTAATGGACATCACAGGCATACAAATTTAACTAAACATTGACATGGATGACATTCATGTTTGCCAATCTGTAAACTACCGATCCAATACATATTGAGAAAAATGATTCCTTTTGTTTTACCCTTTGAAAATAAGGACATGCATAAGAATCATTTTGCTTTTTTTTTTTTTTTAAATTTTCGAGAATAGGTTTGGAGTAGAAATTTGTATGGTAACACGATTTTCATTTTTTTTGAAAATTTTTTTATTCCAAAAATAAGTTTGGAATATAAATCATAAGTAAATTTTTTTTACTTTTCTATTTTTAAAAAAAAAATAGCCATCTTCTTGTTAGTCGACCGTTTGATATAGATAAATTTTGAATTGTTGTCAAATGAATTTTTATTTTAAAAATAGAAATTCTATGTAATTATTAAATATATATTTTTGCTTAAAAACTTGTTTGGGTAACATAAATAGAAAAATCAAATTCTAATTAAAAATTGACCTTTGAAATGAAATAATTATTTTTCACGTCCTAAATGAAATCACATAAATCATTTTTGTTGCTTTAATCCGCGCCGTCCGGTCTTTAGACAATTATTCAATCTTTGAACGTGTGAAGTACTTGGAAAATAATTACCCAAAACTATAGAAGGTGTCCAATCTCCCTCGACAATAAACACCAATACTTTAATTTTTCACTTTTTCTTTTGAGATCCATCGTAGAAAAAGGTTCCCAAGAGATTAGAGCAACATAGCTTCCCCACGCTTCTTTCTAGTACGCTTGACAGATTGGACAGGTGCTTCGGAATGATTGCTTCGAGCAGTGGCAAAGTCATGTTTAAGCTCCCCAAAGATGGAGATTTTTCAACAAAAGCTGTCGATTATAAGCTGTTCATTCCATGACTTTTCAGGGAAGGTGAATAAACAAATGCTTGCAGATACATGTATGTTCACGTTTCACGTGCCCTTTGGGTTCCGCGCGAGGAAGACCCATGCAGGATATGATTAGTACAGCTCTTCGATAAAAGATGAAGCCCCCCGACGAAAAAGAGGAGACCTTGAAAACCTTCTCAAGAATGGAATCGATCATCATCACCTAAAGCGACTGTGCACTCTGTACACTCGCAGGCGTTTTGCTTTCCGTCCTTTTCTTTTCCCCTTGCTTAAAACGAAAGGCGAACCGCTCTTAGGCGTGTAATGATTACCATCTCTCTTAAAGAAACCCGAGATTTGACAAACGAAACAGCCGCGCGGGGGGGAGGGGGGAGTGGCTTGTTGCTTGTTGTCTGTCGTTGGATCTTTTTCCGTGAATCTTTTCCCTTTTTCTCTCTCTAATATGTTGTCTGTTGTTCATCACTGCCTGTAGATTTGAATAGAAAGGGGATGTTTGCAGATTGCATGTTTGCTTTTCCTTATTTGCTTTTTTCATCGGAGGGCAGCGATGTCTTGAACATTGCGAACGGTCTCGGGTTTGAACAAAGCCCCGAAGCATCATCTCGTACATCTTCTTTTCGTAGTTTTCAAGCGACCCTGCAAAGCCTTTCTTGCCACTTAGCAAAGTTACATGACCAGTCCAATAATTTGCTTTTCACCTTTGAAAAACATTCATTGTACCCTCCCTTTTAACCCTCAGACATTAAGAGTGCGTTAGGTGATCAGTTTATTCTCGAAAATAATTTTTATTTAGAAATAATTTTTTTAATTTTGTTCTTTAAATAAATTTTTAAATATTTAAAAAAGTTTAGTAACTATCCAAAATTTCTATTATGAGAATATAAATATGTTTGGTATGATCCTTAAGTTTTTTTGTGACTTAAAATTTCTTTTAACTTTTTAATACTTTTATTATATTTTTATCTTTTAAAATTTTAGTAATTTTTAATTATTTTAATTATATAATTATAATTTTACCATTTCTTAATATAATTTTATTATATTTTTAAAATTTTCTTTTAAATTTTTAATAATTTTAATATATTTTTGCGACTGGCTAAAGAAAAAAGAAGAAAAAGTAAAGAAAAAGAAAACAGAGAGAAAAAAAGAACATGGTTTGGTTTGATTCTGAAGTTGTTCCCGGAAATAAATAAGTAATTTTTTTAAATTATTAATTCTATTTCAAATCCATTCTTGGGAATAAATTTGTTTCTAGTGATAAAAATGTTACCAAACAAGTTTCTGTTTGTTTTTTTTATTTATTTATTTTAGGAATCAAAAGAATAGAATTATGTATTTTTTAGCATGTTATTAAACAAGCCATAAAAAGTAGGGGTGATCATGGTCCGGGTTGGGCCGAGCCACCCCTTAACCCTAGGACCAACTTACACAGTGTTGGTCTTCAAATTTTAATACCGAGGACTGACCCTATTGAACTTGGGACCAAGGACCAGACCGACCTAATGGGTTCAGTCCGGTTCCAAGATCAACCCAGGACTAATTAATAATTTTTTTTGTTTCATTCTTTGCATTTCCTGAAAAGACAAATTTACTATTTCAAATTACATATCCATTGAAAATGCAATGTTGTTTAACCAAACTATAAATACCACTACATATTCAACAAATTTAAAATAAAACAACAATAGAAATTTCACATTTGTTAAAAGCAAGAAATCATAAAAATGATTAAGACTACTCATAAATATGTGAGACAAGATGGGAAGTTCCTATAATCATCTATCAATAATACTTGTAACACCATATGCAAAAGCATTTCCTACATTCCATCAAGCAAAGTCCAATCAACCAAAAAATGAGCTTCCTAGCACTTGATTAGCAAATTATCGTGGCAACTACAATACTACTTTTTAAGAATTTCTATCATTTGACACAAATTAAAAAGCAAAGTGCAATTGAAACTTACTAGTGGAATACAATTAAACCCTAGGAAGTTCAAATATTTAATATAAACCATGGATATATAGTTTCACGTCTTGTTAATTCACTTCAATTTTTGAACACTTGGAAACAAAATAAACCTGAAAACAAAACAAACGACGCACATAATTAATACTTAACAAAAGTTCTAAATTGAAATCACTATTAGTGTTGTGAGTTTTGTGGTCAACACTATTGAATCAATATATATATATATTCAGGGTTGGTCTGAGTTGGACCGATCCTAAACTTCCAGGACCGTGGACCAACCCGCATAGTACTGATCCTGGAATTTCAGGACCAATGACTAACCCAGTCCTCCTGAGAACCGGACCGGGACCAGCAGGGTTGGGCCGGTCTAGGGTCGGTCCAAGGTCAACCCTGGACCGATGCTCACCTCTAATAAAAAGTACATTGCAAAACCACGCTTTAACTCATATTTTGTTATGATAGCTAATCAACCCCCGAACCCTTATTGATAATTGTTTCTTAACGAGTCCAAGCTCTAAAGGTAATATGTAGCTTCTGTGCAATTTTTATTTAAAATGTCTTGTTCGAGCAAGATGGGTCATTCTCGGTTAAAAGAAGAATTCAAGGGGTGGCCTTGACGGACCGCTGGTTGCCCTGGAGAGCCGCAGATGCCACTGAGAACTCATCGTATATCCGCCTTTGGCCTTGGCAAGCCGTGTGCACCATGCCCGCCACGGCCACATGAGCTAATGACCAACTTGGGGGCAGGCTTGAGGAAAAGCCGTTCAATTATGAAGTTTTGCCCCGACCCGATTTGGCACAAGCCGAATTGATTGATAGGCGGTCAAGGAGTAACAAGTTAGCCGTGATCCAAGGGTCCGATAATCTCGGGCAAGTTGAATAATCGATGCTACTAGCCAAATTTGGATAGAACATTGACGACATGCTGAAGTGATCACTCAATCGCTTTTTATGGCCAAGTCAATGGCAATCGAGGGTTAGAGAAAATGAATGGCCTCGATGGCCATCGTGATTCGTTAATGGCTAATATAGAGCCATAGATTGTCCCCGACAACCGCTTAGGAATGCGGTGGCCTTCGCAAGCCTATCTTCCTCCTATTTTACTTTTGGAGTTAGGCTTGTACAAATAGCAAAATGGCAAAAGCCATCAAAAAAAAAAACTACAAATATGTCAATCATCATCCATTTATCTTAAAAAAATTTGTGACGCCAAAAATCTTAATTTATATCTATGTAAAGCATTTATCCTCCGTCAATGTTCCCGCAGTGGGCGCTATTAAAATCTACTTACATGGATGATGAAAGGCAAATAGGGTTGATATGACTAAAATGACATCGGTTTGGCTAGAAAATCATCTTATAGAACTTTGACAGAAGGTAAATATCTCATGCAGATTTAAGTTAGGAATTTTTAATGTCACCAAAAAAAAGTTCGATAAATGTGTCCAGTGAACATAAACTGGGATTTTTTTTGTAGCTTTTCCATAGTAAATATGAATTTAAGTAATTCCTTATCTTATCTTAATGATTTCTTTCTCTTTGTTTCCTCGGTTATCTTCTTCTTAATGTATTGAACGAGCCATCCGCATGTCATCGAAAATTACGATGCTACAAGATATCAAATCATGTTTAATCTCAAAGTAACTTTTCCGCAACTCAAATATTTTCCTCAGCAAGTTCTTCATTAATCAAATCGTTCTCCTACCATATGTTAAGTCAATCATTACGAGATTTCTTATGTCATTACTGTCTAAGCTTCACTTTTAGTGAACTTATTTATCAATTTTATCATTCTCGCAACACTTTCAAAAACCTCTATGAATTCTCACACACGTTACTTGGGAATTCACCTAAAACTGTCCTAAATTTTCAAGTCTCAATTTCTGCTTAAACTTCACTTAAAAGCTAAAACCTAATAAGAAGCCAAAGGCGGGGAAGAATAAAATACATTTTATTAAAGATACCGGATTCACTTTTCATCTATTAAACAATGGATTCTCGTAGTTTTCTACTTATCAGTGCGCACAATCATAGGTTCATAGATTATACTTCCAATTGGTAAATTGGTTCTTGACTTGGAATCCATACTTGACTCATTTGGTATCGACGATTAGCCTAAGTTTTTAAATATTCTCGATAAGACAACAAAGGGACTACCCATCTTTTGCATATCATACTAGGCACAGTTCTCTCCACTCACATCCCTGTTGCCTAATTTAAATGATTCAGGTTGAATTTTAGGTTGCCAAGTAGAAAAAGTCAAACATGCTAGATGTCCAACAACATTTTTGACTATGCTCAATTTGGTTGCTATCATTATTTTCACGTGTAACAAAAACAAACGAATTCATACAAAAGCCATCCCATCTTTCTTGCATTGATGGTGTTCTTCTTATGGGTACGCATGTGCATAAATATATGTAAAGATTAGGGTATGGGGATGAACTCAATCTCTATGTGTACTTACATAAGGAGTCCTGTGCAAAGTTTTCTACTGCATATAGTACATGCCTATTTATTTCATATTTGCTGGAAAAAAAAATAGAGAATGCTAAATGAAAATGAAGGCTTTCTAGAAATCAGATACGATGTGGGAAGAGAGAGGACTAATGGGAGTGGTTGTGGTAGGGTTAGTGTTCCGGGTGGTGGCCGGCTGGTGGGGTTAGGAGTTGGGGCTAATTAGGGGAGAGTCACGAGCTTGGAAGACCGCGATATCATTGGAGGATCTGACAATATTTATGGTAAAAATTTGATGTATATGGACACGGTTTCTGCTAACGAAAGAGATGGGTTTTGATTTGATGGAACAACTGAGTGGTTTCAGTGGGGCTTCAACTTCATTTGTTTTTGTTGGCTCCAAATTCTCATCATGTGATCGCTTCGAGTCATGACCCACCTGAGCCTCCTTCCAAAATGCCCCCCCTGGACGTTTTTCATTCCATCTTTCTTCGTAAAAATATGGGAGCCAGCCGTCACCTGTTCCTAACAGTATTAGTCGGTAAGTCAAGGAGGAAGTTGACATTTAAGTATTTTAATGCTCCTGCTCGTGTGGTGGATTGAACTTTGCTCTAAGATTAAAATGTAGAAATATAGAATATGGGTAACAAAATAGGAAGATTAAAACTCAGGTTCCGTGCTCTGATGTCACATAATTTTTTTCTTTTTTGAGATCACCGCTTCATGTTTGTAGAAACTAAAGTCATTAGAGAGAGGTTCGATTTAATATCTGAATGCTTCAACGTTCTCCACTCTCGAGGGATTGGAAAGGAGCAACGGGCATATTTTTGGATTCCATGACGTGCTAGCTTCGTCTAAATTCTTCAAAAACTACAAAATAAAGATTCTATTTATTGCAATATCGGTTCTACGTAAGAAGTCGGCTCGAATACCCATGTCGGTGTTTCATCGCACATCAGTCGAGCACGTTCAAAGCTGCCGGATCGGTACATTGGAGCATTACCCTGCCAGGCCGTGTACAGCACCGATGGCAAATCGCCAGTGAAGCGAGTCAAAAGTGCTCCTCTCAGCTAAGACTAGTTGGTTAGGTAGCTTTGCCAAAAAAATAATAGTAGTTGTGGAGGAGGAAGTCATGAATCATAATTGTAAAAGCGACGAGAAAAGATGAACGGACTTCTTAGTCCCCCACTAATTGATGTGTAGGTTCACTAGCTGTTCTATCATATTTAATTGAGTTCCCTTTCTCGTTTGTGGCTTATTAAGAAGCTTGTAGGTGGAAAGACTTTATTGAAAAATGCGTAACCAAATACCACTAAACTTTAAATTAGTCAATTTCGAAAAAATTGTCAAAAGATGAACATGATATGTGCAAAGAAAATTTAACACTCATTTTTAAAGTAGAGGACCCAGGGAACACGATATATGCGCGTATGTGAAATTTGATTTGTAATTGCCAAAGGTGCTGAAATTCATTTTTTCTATGACTATCAAAAAGTCAGTACTGAAAATCCCAAGAAATTTAGTTCTTATTTATGCATGATTGACCTTTTGGAGTTTCTCCTTGGTCAATGTTAGAGATAATTATGATATTTTCCTATATTTGCAAAATTCAATTGTTTTTACGAGTTTTCTGTATTTTTCAAGATTGCACGTATATTTCCTTTTAATTATGCATATCTTGATTAATATATGTTATCTTATAGATTTGAGCAATTTTTGTATATTTTGGTATTATATCATAATGAATAATTCATATTTTTTTTTTTTGGTTAGAATGGAATACCTATTTAAGAATACCTATTTATCGACTTATGATATGACTATCTAAGGCAACATATATCACATTAGAAATTACAATCAATCATGATTACGAGATTACAATATGAGAGATACATAGAATCATGTAATATATTTGTAATAGTTACTGTACTTCACTTTAATTGCATGGCAGGTGACTATACTCTTCAGTTTGGCAACACGGTTAGTCGGAGAGTGCCTTAAGTGCCCCAGTTACAAAAGCAATTAATGTTTGATGCATCCAATGATCAAAATCAAACTTCAGTCACCAAACTAAAAACAAAATAGCTACATTAAAGTATAGTTTTCTCGAATAAACATCTACCCTAAAAAATAAACCTAACTTAGATGTGGAACCAAAGGGAGATACAGTTTTTTTGGGAATGCAACGTGACAGATGCGATAACATAAACTATACACGCACCCATAATTGGTCACTAAGCATTAGCACTTAAATAACCTAATGACTCATCATTTCGTCTTCCCTTTTAACCATTTTCTATACGCTTCCATGTCGCGGTGTCTCTCCGATGTGCGTTGAATGATCATGCGAGTGTCTGCGCCACCGATAAAGGGGAGCAAATAATTGATCTTTATCACCGATTATTTTAACACGAGCTAGATGCTTAGCATGAAATTATCGCTGTTTGGACAATGGTTATAGTATTAGGCATGCATGGGAAGCTGGATTGTCGGATCAGGCACGCTAGATTGAGATAAATTAGGGGGGATTTTTTAAGTTGACGGGCTTAGATTTAGATTCGTGGAGAAGTTCCATATCGTCCTTTAACTTTCTCGTATTGATTATTTATTGATGTTAGCTAATGTCATTGCGAGAACGACGCTCTGACTTGTCTCATTTCGATTGCAAACCAGCCAATGTCCCGGCTCGTTTTCACTTTTATATTAGGAGTCCACACTCCTTTAAAATCAGCTGCATAAAAGTCCGTAGTTCAAATTGGAACTTCGTAAAAATGCAAAAAAAAGAAAAAACTACATTTTACGGTGTTCGTGTCGACCTAGCTTTGCCGGACCACCTGCGCAGGTATCTTGCTTCCCGAAATACATGCTTCATCTGAACCTGCTGCAACCGTTACAACAAAATCCTACATTCGATGTTGAGTTTTCTATCGAATTCTGCATAACTTTGATGATCAACCACTTATGATATATTATCTGTCATATACCACACTAATTTTTTAATGCGAGACTTTTAAAAGTAATCCATACGTATATCTTAACAATTTTTCATTACATATGAGCTGAATGTTAGGTTTACTTACCTTTAATTCAAGTATCTTTCTACACTAACGTGTCTCAATTTGAATCTCTGAGGCTCATCTTCACCTCAATGTTGTCTCTTTCACTAGACTAAACCATGAAGATTGCCATCGGGATCACATTGCTACACTACAATGCCCACTTTCACCTCAAGTCTTTTTCTTGACACCAAATCATGAAATATTTATCATAGGAGATCACTAAGAGAGAGCCTATGTCCAAACCAGTCAACATATCTAGTTGGATACATTTTCATTCAAAAGTTTAAATTAATGAGTTATAAATCAATTATGATATATATTAACTCAACTAGTCTAATTAGATTCATCTTTACTCAAAAAGCTTAAATTAATAAGTTATAAGCCAATTATAATATATACATATATATTAACTATATTTTTTTGGTTGGTTATAATAACTGCTTCGTCCCACACTTTTCTAACATAATTAGCACTTGGAACTCAATAATCTCCAATGCTTTCATTTGGAGAAATCGTCAAAAGAAAGTTCAAGTTCAAATCTATCAACATATTTAATTAGACTTACATTCACTAAAAATTTTAAGTTGAATTATAGGCCAACCGATATATATTAGCTGCTTTATACCACACCTATTGTCTGAAATGAGATTTTTTTAATACAATTTGTACGTGCATTATAACACTAGTAAATCTTTAGATCCACTGTTCCTTCTCATCTTTGAATGCCACTGATTCCTAGAAATCGAATCATCTATGTTCAGCTCGATCCAAAAAGACTCCCTTGACCTTTTTCATGTTATCAAAATCGGTTCACAACTCACGCACGTACCTCAAATGTTTTCTCCATTCGGACTTGGATTTCACTAGCGTAGCCTAAGTTTCCAAAAGCACGGAATACAAAATAAAAAGATAAAAAAAGTCTGTTGATATAGTAAACTAGTGGAAGGCACTGTATAAGATTCCGTGCAAGCTGTCGGTAGACAAGCGAGCATTTCATTGAACTTTGGTCCCCCCTTACAAAAATGTCTCATGAATAGCCTCAAATCAATCGATATTTTACAGCATGGAATGAGAGAAAAGTCAAGGGCGAGGAATCCCTACGTTGAAAGCTCCGAGACCAAGGCGTGCGATATCAGCAGTAAAACCACATGGAGTCGGGGGCCGGGGGAGGAGGGTTTGGTCCTGCCGGCCACCGGCTAACACCGGTTCCCGAAACTGCCGTACTGAGGGCATAGGTGGCTTCTTTATGCTAGTTCGACTTCCGGTCGCCGGTCGCTCAAGAATTAGTATTTTTTTTCCTCACTTTTCGATGCATTTGCTCTTTCTCCATACACAAATGATATTGTAAAAAAACTTAGGGAGACGGATTATTTTAGGAGCATATTGGTACGACATGGCACCTTTATTCATAGTCCTGTTATTAATTTAAAATACTCGGAAGAGGTACGCGCCCACATATTAATTTTCGTGGATAATAGGATAAAGACTACTTTTGAGAAAGAGAGAAAAGAAAAGAAAAGAATGTAGATATCGGTGACTTTCCCGATTTCCATTAGGTACACAATAAATGAAGGAGTTGAGACAAGTTTTAGGATAGAGCCTGATAAAAGCATGATACCCTTATTTAGAGAGATTGTCAGGAGAGAGTTCAAATCTCGAGCACATCAACATATTCATTTAGATTCATCTTTATTCAAAAGTTTAAACTAATAAGTTATAAATCAACTGTGATTCTTCGATGTAAGATTTATTTAATACAATTTACACGTGCAGCTAAATATTAGGTTTGCTCTCCCATCAACTTATCTCAACTCGACAACATTAACAACCTAGGATAACTCAAACGATCTTAGTCACAACAACTCTCTTTGAGTGATTTATTAGGTCTAGACCGATCGGTAATTAGAGTTTTGATATCAATGTTGGGTAATCTCGATACTTCTCCTCATACTTATCATGAAATAACCCCAACAAGAAGGGCAAACAGAATCACTGAGTTCTGAGATAAAAACCATTCACTTTTGAGAAGAAGTCAGAAGATCCGACAACTCGCACTCAAATCCAGGAACCGCTCATCAGGCGCCGTGGGTCGGGCCAATCCATCACGGGGGACCTACTCGGCGAAACCTTTTCTCCATTTCGAGCGCTCATCGATCCGGCCGTGCTCGAATGGGACCAAAAACCATGTCGGAGAGGATTCGACGCGATGGGCGGGTTCGTTCCACTGCCGTGCTCCTCCTGGACAGGGCTTATCACATGAATTATGTCGAGGAGAGTACCACAATTTTTTACCGAACGATTCCCTTTACCTTTTTTTCGAACAGGAGGGGAAGGGCAGGGAAATCTGTCAGTCTAAATTTTTGACACGGCCTCGTGCAGCATCGGACGCAAGCGATTTGCGAAAACGACGGTCCACATTTCGCCGTACCGTGTTGGAATATTATTAAGATTCCATACGGGCCGAGTGGAGCTTTTCAGGCCAATGTCCTGAAAGATATTTTTGCCGTCGCGAGGCAACGGGACAAAGGCCCCGACCGTGACAACACAGTGCAAGATAATAATTCACTCCATAATGCCATCGAAACCCTATGTCTATTTCCTCTTTTTATGGAAAGTTTAATTAGCATGTTCTTGCTCCGTTCAAGGACAAAACGCGTATTTTTTTTCTGTTCCCAAGGCTAATATATATATTTATTTATCTAAGGCGAGCTTTCTAGTCATAAAAAATCTTTGCGCCCCTTTTGCTGAAACTGTTTATTTATTAAAAAAGATTAATTCCATGGTTATTTCATGAACTAGATGATACAGTCTGAGAGATAAAAACGAGAGAACCATCGGATTATGATGCAAAGACATGCCGGATGTATTACTTTCATTAAAATAGAGCTTATAATAGGAGGGATTAAACCTAAATAGGCCCTTAAAAGGCTCTCTTCGTACTTAAAATTTTTAAAGGCTAAATAACTCAATAATGATGCCTTGTCTCATAACTAATAACTTGATTCCCATATTTTGTATCATATAAATGAGGGTTAATATCTCAAAGAATCACAAATTGATATATTTGTGATAAATTTACCTAAAACTAATTTTTTGACCACTAAAAATCAAATTGATGCACCTTTGACTAGTATACTTGTAACAAATTTATTCTTTCTTAAATTCAGTTCAATTTCATTATCAAATTACTGAATTGGATGATACGTGGCAGTGGACTGATGTGTCGGTTTAAGATTTTACTTTCCGTTTGTCATAGTTGTATTGGTTTTGTATTTTTTGTAGTATTAATCTAATTTAACGAAAGGTATATTTATTTCAAATGTACCCGGTTTGGAGTTTCAAGCGGTAACAAAAATTAATTTGGGGCAAACTTATCACAAATGTATCAGTTTGGGATTTTTTGTGGTTATTTGGGATAAATTTATCATTAATATACCAATTTAGGGTTTCTCGTGGTCAAAAAATTAATTTGGGGTAAATTTATTACATGTATATCGGTTTGAAGTTTTTCGGAGTATTAACCCTATAGATTATGCCAATCTATGGTCGGAAAAATAACACTTTTTTTGTTTTATGAAATAAAGCTTCTTCAGGGTGTCCTTGCTCCGTTCAAGGGCAAAACACTTTTTTTCCGTTCTCAAGGCTAATATGTCTTTTGCACCCCTTCCGTTGAAACTGCTCACTCGTTAGAAAAGATTAATTGTGTGAATTCCGTAGTTATTTCATGAAGCAGATGATAAGGCTCGAGAGATAAAAAAAAAACGAGAGAACCACCGGATTATGGTGCAAAGATCTGCCGGATATATAATACTTTCATTAGACTAGAGCTTGACAAATGGAAGGTGAAATTTTGAAACTTACAATAGGAGGGATTGGATCTAAGTAGGTCCTTAATATGCTCTCTTCATACTTAAACTTTTAAAGGCTAGATTAAGTCAATAATAATGCCTCGTCCTATAACTAATAATGCGATTCCCATGATTTTGTACCATACAAATTATGCTAGTCTATGGTCAGAAAAATAAGGTATTTCTTTAATGAAATAAAGCTTCTTTAGGGTGCATTGATTTAGTGAAAGAATTGTCCACGAGTTAATTTTTTGGACTTCCACGCATTTGATTTGCTTAAAATGATCAATCAACCAAAAATTACTTACGATTAAAGAAAATATTTATGTTTAAAATTAGGAAAATGAATTCCTTAACTTGAAAAAAGAAGGAGGGAAAAACATATTCCTGAAAAATGATTTCTCGTAAAATATTGTTCTCTGCCATAAATTTTTTCTCGAAATAAATGCATCGCGTTAATAATTTTTGTTTTGTTAAAACACCCTACAGATTTTAGAGATTAGATGACAGCAAAGACCAACTTGAAAAAGTGCGTTGACAAAGTTAGAACATGCCACAAAGATAACTTACAAATCATGCCTTGTCGTTTTAAGGACATGCATGTGGCATAGTGAGGTACTGTACTTCAGAAATATATTACATAGATCGAGTCTATTGAATTTTAATTTTTTTTTCTGTTACTTCGATTATTTGTGATGATGGCTATCGTCACCTATCGTCACCGCAACGCCAGTGTCGATTTCGAAAGGAGGAGGAAGGTCCCTCCTAGAAAAAATGGGGGACGCCATGCCGACGCGCAACGGAGCTTAGCGGGTCAATCTCGACCCTACTTGAGTGCTAAATTTGACATTATGCTCATGTTAATTACAGCATACTACACTGAGAATGTAAAAAAGGCTTTTCCGGAAGCAGTCTTCTCACCTTTGATTTGATGGTTAGCAAGAGAGCGAGAAGTTACAATTCTCGTATTATGGATCAACTTGACGGATGTTTCTTTAATCTCTTAAGCTCTAATATTTCCTCATAACATTTGTTAAGAAAAATTAATTTGTCTAATGAAGATGCTGGACTCGAACCCACTGAGTCTTTTAATCCCTTGTCTTTGGCCCATTATCTCTCTATGGGATAACGTATGGAAAGGCCAAGACCCAAGTGCATGGTAGATGCACAGTTTGATTTTCAAGAAAAATACATGCTAAATTTTACCTCAAAGAAGGAAAACCTGCATGAACCAACTTGATTATTTCAGTTAATCCAACATAATGGCTAATAAAACATAGTCCGGTTACTTATTAACAGCAAAGACCATATTAGTTAATTTGTTCAGAATCTGCAATTTTTTTGGTAGAAAAATTTTGTACTGAAAACCTCTTTCATGTAGAGATTTAATCACAATGACTAATTCATCACGCCCTAATCACGCCATCAACTGCTTTAATGGAATTACTTTCCGTTCCTCCATTAGGGTTTCTGTAAATCATGATATGATTGAAACTTAACCCTTGATTAACGAATTAATTGAGCAACCTTCCAGGCATTAGACAACATGTAAAAAATCAAGTTAGAGAGATGGGCATGGTTTCATTCGATTCACTTGCGAAGGTAAACATGGACTTGCGAAGGGATCCATCAAGACTAATCTTTCATTAAAGGGCTAAAGCTAAAAAATCATAGGTCCAAAAGTCAGCCCGTCTAATGCCTCTATAAATACATGCATTGTCCGCACGACTAAATTAGCCATTTCTCACTCTAAGTCCCGTGCTGCCTTGGGTCTTTCTTTCTGGTCTTTCCTTCTACTAAACTTCTAAGTATCGGGGGGTTCCAACAAGTTTGACGCGGACGACATTGCTGATGACTTTCTACAGTATTCGTACATACATAAATTCAACAAGTGGGTTGGGGATGATATTTCACAGGGCCAATGAGTGAAAAATCATAACTTTTGATTCAGGAAGAGTTATGAGCCTTATAATACCTATATGAAAATCTCATTCTAATATTATACTGGACCCAACGGGATTACAATCATTTCGAATCTCAAAAACCATCATTAAATGTGTTTCAAGGTACTTTTCTATTTTTACGTCAATTTTTCGTGTTGTTTTAGGATTTTGTTTATTTTTCTGCATTCTTTACCACTTAAGGATTTTTTTTTTTTTTTGGTTTTCTAGTATCATCTAGGATTATCCGGTATTTATTTGAATTTTTCTATGCATCGCACATCTTTTGGGCATATTTTATAGAATATAGAAAAGAGATTTCTCTCAAATTTTATGCCTTTGATTGTGTATTATAAAGTGCATATATGCGGATCAACGAATTCGTGTTTATCCATTGCTTGCTACATTAAGGTCATTGTGGTGTCCAAGTTCAAGGCATTCGAGATCCAATACCGGCAATGTCGAGGACCCATCAAACATGGACATTCAACAACAAAAACACTGTAAAACAATCAAAACGATCATATTTCATCTACTGTGCAAGATCAGTAGAAGATCCTCCAAAAGATTTAGAGTGCACATATACCATGCTAAAAGAAATTTTTTGGTGGGAACTCCTTTAGCTGGAGATGCTGAAAGTGCGGACTGTGGTGTGGCATCGTCGGGACAAAGTTGGGTGGGTGGGGGGCTTGAGGAATAGACGAGCCAAATATGCTGGATGGGTCACTTTTAGTATTATTTCAAACCGAATGGCATCTAACTTAAATAGTTGTTTCCACGGTCCCGAACATGGCTGCTATCATTAAAACTCGTGAACAAGTTTGGTGGGATGTCCTTGTTCAAGACTCGTGTGCCTCTTGAACAGCCTCATTTGCTATTCCTCCGTGCTCCTTAGGAGCTAAAGTAGGGCATGGATAAGAAGTGAGGAACGAAAACGATCTGGTTTCTATCAGCAGAGTTTCGAACAGCCTCAATTGCTATTCCTCTGTGCTCCGTAGGAGCTAAAGTAGGGTATGGATAAGAAATAAGGGAGGAAAACGATCTGGTTTTTATCAGCAGAGTTTTGGCGGAGATCTGTAGGAAAGAGATGGAACGAGTTAGTGGAAGTTTTCATCTTTGGCCCTCCAGTATCAGCCATTTCCAACAGTAGGGAAGAAAATGATGTGTTAGTGTTCATTTCTTTGTGAGACTTTTCCCCTCCCCCCTGATTTCTTCTACTTTGGTGAAATGAAGTGGAGGATCTTGATGTCCTTGACAAAAAGTGAACCTTGTTTGCTCATATGTTTAACATCGATATTCTTCTTTTTCACCTACTCTCCTTTCGGGTGACCTAATTCGATTCAATGCTGAGAAAATGGCTAACAAAAGTAACTCACGAATGTACACACACAAAGTGCATAGAGAGGAATCTTTCAATTTTCTGTGTATTACAAATGGATAGTGTCTCAACCTCGAACCCTAGCAATTACTACACATTGAAGGGTGCACATGAAAACACTTACGTTTCTCTATTTCTTTGTTCTGAGGAATAAGTTTGGAATAAAAATATGTTTAGTAACACAATTTCATTTTTCTATTTCTGGAACAAATTTTTACTTTAGAAATAGATTTAGAATAGAAATCATAACTTAAAATTTCTTATTTCTCTATTTCTAGAACAAAGGTGAGAAACAATTTTTTGAATAAAAATGAGAAACAAAAACTTATTCCATTACTTGCTCTCATTATTACTTATCGATCACCCATCGGCCGCCACCCCTCGCTGCTACTGGTGGTTGCCTGCCACCGCTGCCGTCATCGATCACTGTCGTTGACGGTCACCATTGGCCGGTCATCGCTGATCGCCGATCGTTGGCCGCCACCACTCGGGAAGGGAAATTATATAATATTGTCAAACGAATTTTTATTCCACAAACAAAAAATTTATATCCTTATCAAATACCTATTTTTCCTCAGAAATTCGTTTGGAGAATAGAAATAGAAAAATTAATTTTTGAAATAAAAATGTTGCCATGCGTGTCCAAAGTAACTAGAAAAGAAATAACTCGACTACGCATTGGAGGAACATAAATTACTACTCAATAAAATACCTAGAAAAATGTTATGGCCCTTCTAACGCTGCATTATACCTGCATTATACCAATTCCTATCCCAGCTCTACCTGTTGATTTATGTTTGTCCGAACGCTCTAGAAACTTTCAGCAAACGTGTCCACTTCACATTCGAACTGTTAAACTGGATTGAATCAAGTTGAAATTGCCAGTTCGGATCATTTTGAGGGGCTACTTTGAATGTTCGGTCTAAATTTTTTTAGACCAAACCTAACTAAATTACGTTCCTTTTCTTAGATAATAAAACTTCTATCAAGCTTTATTGTATTATTATAATATAAAAACTAGATGATTTAAAATCAAGTATATACATGATTTTGAATATATTAACTGATTACTTGATAACAAGTCTAATAAAATTTCAAAATGAAACTTAGATTTATTCCACGATCTTCAATGAATCCGCCTTGGTTTGGTCCATTATATAATTCTTACTTTGTTTGTTAATCAAATTTTGTTGGTCAAATCGATTTAGTGTGGTTTGATCCTGTTTAGCAAGCAAAGTCCAAAACCAAATTGTGCTTAGTCTTACGTTCCCTTGCATACTTACAAACAAGCAAAACTTATAAGTACTCTTTTTACTAGATTAATCCTACGTGTCTTACGTTCCCTTGCACACTTACAAACAAGCAAAAGTTATAAGTACTCTTTTTACTAGATTAATCCTGCGTGTTTGACTATCAACTTTCCTCAAGGTCAACTTCACTTTCATTTGCACTTAGATTAATCATATACAGTTTGGGTTGAGGAGCCGAAGCGAGGCATTTCGGCCCACAAGGCTTTTACGCTTGACAAAAGCAAAAGCTTGCTCTACCATGGTGATTTTGGTATTCTTGAAGTTCCTTGTACACTCTGTAAACATGAAACAAAATCACATTTCATGTTTCATTGGATCTCGCGAAAAAAAGGAAACTTTGATCGTCGAGCATAAATAACTAAAAGTCGGATTTCGGTCTTGGGTTAAATGGAACTTTTCGTCTTGGAACTTCTAAGCATATAGAAGAGCTCTTGGTGTTCATTAGGTTCTGGCATAAACAGGTAGTCCTTCTTTTGTGATCAAGGAAAGTGATGGAAGTCAATGGAAGAATACATGAGCTGTAATAGAAAATACAAGTCGAGAACTGTTCCATTCATATATAGAAACCTCGGCTGTAATACAATCCCCATAATAGGATCTTATGTAGCACATGCTAAAGCAAAATAAATAATCAAAATCTTAACAAGGATGTCAGTTTGATTGAATATGTACAAAGTAACATCCACATAGAAGAATTCATAAAATCGGCATGATCCCATTGATCTTGCCTGTGATTTTTATACAAGCAGTATCTATTCAGCTGTAACTATGGTAATTTATTTCATTTTGGTTCGTTAGATCATATAGAGTCTCAACTCGATATTCTAGTTTAATGTATATATGATCTATATTGACTTTGATTCATTAGATCATATCTTTAGATTCAACTCAATATTGTATAGTTTCAAAAGTCTATATGAACTCTAATACAGTATGTACTTTACCAGTTTTTATCTTTATTGGCATAATTTTATTCAACTTCTATCGATAAGCCAATTTGATGTTTTTCGCTGAACTACTATCTAGGACCTTAAAAAAGTTAAAGGTCCAATTCCACATGCCTGACCTTTCAGACAACGTGATCGATCCAAAGTATCGTTCCAAGTTGGACAAACAATCGGATTCGGCTTACAGACCGGTTGTGGACAGCTTCAAATGCAATTTGTGCATCAGGGAGATGGGGTTTTTGCTCGGGCATTTGTGTGGAACAAACACATCAGTAGCCAGAGCGAGTGACCTATGTTGAGTTCATGCAGATCTACGACAATAGGGCAAATGAAAAGTCCAAAAGATCATGAAAGATCATGTGAGAACAATGCAAATTAGAGAGCTCAGCAGATTATACCAGACTTAACTTCGTAATTTATTTAAGGTACCCCGAAGTATTTCAAGAAGGAACATTAAATCCTCCTCTTCTTATAAGGCTTTTAGGGTTTCTAAAACGCCATGCTATAGTGAGCTCCCATAAAAACTTACACTTCTGCATTACACAAAGGGTCCAAAGAGTAGCTTCGTTGAACTTCCATAGCTAGTTCCTCCAAGCTTAGCCGACATTCGAGCCCTATCTGCAATAGAATCACAAATTTTCAATTATTGTCATAATTATTCGAATCAAGAAATCTCACGGAATATCGTTCGTAGTGGACTTCAGTGTGAAAGACATTGGGGTTGCGGTATTCATATCAATGCTAGATGCATATTACAGATTAAGCTCAATGTGCCATCAAAATTTGGCCTTTTTATCACCCTTAGCGTGAGGTATTAAACATGTGCAGGTCCAATATTGCACTAAAGTAAACTGTTACGTAAAAGAAAATATCTTACTGCAATACAAACAAGAAAAACTCCAGTTTACTCTATCTAGTACGTGTGCTACTGTATATATGAATCATGTACACATTTGCCATAATCCGAGATTTATGACTATGATAGAAGCATGATTGAGTTTATGAACTAGCAAATCCAAACCAACAAGTTTTCCCATGTGCGATTCTTGCTCTAGAGTTGACAACTTATATCACAATAGATTTGCTTCAGCGCCCTTGAAGTCTTCCCTCATATCAAATGAATTAGTCTTGCCATAGATAGTTCACAAGGTCCATCTGCGAATAATGAGAAGTTTGAACCTCTATATGGAAAGCAATAATCGTTAATTATGTTTTTGCACTAGAGTTCGAACAACTTCACCAGAGTGTTAACGATGGCAAGAATGCTAAGTTCGAGATATGAATAGAAATCCTACATCTTCATATATATAAACTCAGGTTAACTCACGTAGAATTCACGTGAATCCATTCAACAATTCATAGGAAAGACATAGTTTGTCGTGATGCTTCTAATACTAGAATGACAATACCCTTGTGAACCAAGAACCTTGAAACTTCAGTGATATAACCGAGTCTCTTTTGACATTGAGAATCGATATGACAATTGAGAAACCTCAACTTTTAGTACCTTAACGATGAAGGAGTACAAAACCATGTCTTCCATGCTGCTGATGTTGAGGTGAATAATCTGAAACGAGAGTTTCTCAAGGACGCTAATTATCTTCAAGATTTGGCCTGGTATCTTCCGAGCAATTACCTTCAACAGCACGTTTGGCCCTGAGATCTTCGCCTCAACATCGGCAGCTGAGGAGTTGCAGCACACACCTAATTCCTTATTAGCAGTGGTGCTCTCGAAACTGAAGGGACTATCAGGGGGCGGCGGCAACGTGTTGATCAGCTGGAGTGGCCTCGGGCTAGGGCTAGGGCTTAGACTCTTCCTCCTCTTGTTTGCCTCCAAGGATTGTAGGACTTGTTGCAGTTCCTTGATGAATTCTATTACGCCGCCTATGATGGACGCTTGATCTCCCTATAAGATTACTCCCGTTTGATATGAATCATAATGTCTATGAATCTATGGTCTACTAGTGCATAGTAGGGTTTTAAATATAGTAATCGAGCTGCTTAATCATTTGATCTATTCAAGCTCAATTACTTCTTTACTCCAGCTTGATTCAACAGTGATCTTATGCGAGGTCGATTTGAGTAAATGAAAATAATCAAGATTTGACTTGCTAATACTTTTAATGGTAATTGATTGACAGTTTAAATTAGATAGATGATTCTTACTATATCTCAAGTACTAACGCTGATCTACACATTTTTTATTGCAGCTCGAGAGTTCTTGCTGAGCTCGAGAGTTCTTGCAGAACTTAAGATTGAGACTTCATTAGAGAGCGACTTGTCAACTTGGAAAAGCTTGATTAAGATCGAGCAAATTGATATCAAGGCTAGGATCAGGTTCGAGCAATGTGTACAGCAACATCGCCAACATACTATGATCTCATTTAGAGTCCACACTTATGGCATTGGGAGAGAGAGAGAGAGAGAGAGAGAGAGAGAGAGAGAGAGAGAGGGTTTTTACCCGTTTGATGTAGAAGCATGGGGTTAAGGAACGCAAGACCTTGAGATGATCATTCATCTGCCTCCTCCTGTTTCTCTCCACAGCTATGTGAGACATGCTTTGTTCGTTCCTTGTTGGTCTTCAATGGCAGTTCTTGAGCATCTATCAACACACCGACTCGAAAAGAGAAGATTTCGACTATTTATAAGCTGAAAAACTTTGATGACGAGAAGGAGCCGACTCGGTACATTGTAATTACTACTATTACTCCAACTTGTGGTCTCATTAAATGCCATATGCTGCACTCCCGTGAAGTTACTTTTACTATCTCTCTCTCTCTCTGTGCGTAGGTAGTGGCATGCAATATTACGCTTCTCACGTTGAATATCTTGGGGTCCATTACGTTCCACGCGTGATGATTAAGAAGGAGCATAACACTCTGATAGTTCGCTGGTTGTTTCATCTTTTCCATGCACATGCATTATATTTACTCTCTCTCTCTCTCTCATTGCATTCACTCATGCCTCTCTCGCTTAGGCCTTCATGGCTCTCGATCTCCATCTTCATAGCCCGTCATACAGCTAGCTTTGATATTTATGAGACAAGCCACAAGAAGATGTTTGTCGAGATGAGACCCCTAGTTTTAGGAGATCTTTGGGTATTTTACGAAGATAACGACAGCAGGTCGAGGTACCATTGCATCAGTCGGTGGGTCCTCTTCGACCAGACGTCACAAATCTCTTCTTTTGCTGAATAAACACAGGTGTACTCTTACTCTTGCAAGAATTACTCCACCTGGACTCATATTATGAAGTTAAAAAGGAAAATTTAGCCCAAGATATAATGAGAGGCGTTATCATTATTATCCCAACTGAATAAAACGATGTAACATTATAAGCCATGACCATGTACAGCTTGTGCAAGTTGCCGTCCTCGAACCAAATGAAGATACCAAATTGGAGTTCATCTCTGGTACTATTGTCGTCGTCAACCAAATGAAGATAACAAATTGGAGCTCATCTCTGGTACTGTTGTCATCGTCTAGCAAATTAATGAACATGGAAGTCTCATTATTCCCTAAACATTCTGCAAAATATGCATGATATCCAATTTTGCAACAGGATCATGATTTAGAGTAATATACCAAATTTATGATGATGTAATCTTCCCATATTTAAGCTGGTTTTGTGTTCTATAGGATTAAGATTATACGCTTCTGTATTTTCTCTGTCGTCTTCATGCAATTCTACCACAGCTGTTCTCCTTGATTCAGTATTTTTGCATAATTTTTTTTTTCATATGGAGTTCATCTTCCGGCAATTGCTTGATTTCAGATAGATGCAGTAGATTTACAAGTCAGAACTACAAAAATCACAATCCAAAAGAGAGGACACTTGAAAAGTATCTGCTGAAGTCCAAAGAGGGTTCCTATTCAATCTGAAATAGCTAAACAGAATTCATGAAGGTAAAGCACATCCACTGCAAATGAATTTCGAACATTTCTCAAATTTTACCCATGTAAAGGGCTAATTCAACATCAGGCTCAAATGGTTGTGCCATTGTTTAGAGAATTTTCAAATTCTCGAAGTTGTACCATGAAGCCACTGTTTGGAGCTGCCTGAGGTCTTTTGTTCTTTACAAGTTCCAGAGCTTGAGACAAGCGCATTCCACGCTGCTTCATGAGATAAGCTGCAACCACTGTCACACTGCCAAGAGAAAAAGAACTGTTTATGAAGAACAGCTAAGCCCAAAAAAAAAAAAAATTTACAGGGAAAGAAAGTTGTCGCTAGTCATTGCAAACTTCCTCTTGACAATATTTAAACCACTAGGCTGAAATGCCACGGCATTAATCACTTCAAATTCCACCTTTCTCCCTCTCCACTGCAGTTTAAATGTCAATGTAGCCAATCTAAAACAAAATAGTTTGACATGACAGGGGATCTGTATATTTTGACAATGCAGAAAAACTTCAAGTTATTCAAAAAAAACGTTTCAGCTAAAAAGTAATATCTTTACCACCGAATTTCTTCTTCTTTCATTTGATTTTTTTTTTTTTGGATAAGTAATTGAACTCCCAAGTTGCATTAACCTAACATATCTTCCTTTACTGAACAAAACAGAACAAGCTGTAATGATTGCTAAACATGAACTTCAGTGGTTAAATGGTTAATAGATCAATTTGAAGGAGACTGGTCATGGTGCATTAAAGAAAATTACTTTTTCAATCCCTCTAAGAACCAGGCCTTGTTCCTAAAACCCATTTGAAGCATAATCTGCTCCCCCAAATCACTTATCAACCTAGAGTTGAGCAAACTCAGTGGAGTTCATACCTAGTTAGCCAAAATAAAAAAAAGGTATTGAGTATCTAGAACAGAGTGAGATCGAAGTACCCAATGAGTACAGTCTAAACCAAATAACAATGAGACAACTTAGTAAATCAAATTGTTCATGCAAATGCAGGATAGAGTGAGAAAAGACCTTCTGGAAATTCCCATAAAACAGTGGACCAGTATGCCGCCTCCCTGTCTTCTAGCTTCATCAATGAAACTGATACACTCCTCAAAGTGCTGTCGAATGTGCGTGTCCTCGGAGTCCATGACTTCAAGGAAAAACACATGATAGTTTCCAGTCTCAAGGCTCAATAAGGCTTAACACAGTTACAAGGACTAGTGACTCTTTGATTTAGACGGGCAGCAGAGCTTAGACACTAAGGACTAATAGACTGAACCGTCATGAAAGAACATGAAGATGACAAACTGGAAGCGTACTAGAGCAACACCAAAGAACAGGTCGCACACATGGGCTTACATAAATAGATTGAAATTTATTAACAGTATCTTTGGAGCACAAAATTATTTGGAAGTAAATAAGAATCGCTGAGATGTCATAGATAGAGGAAAAGAGTACGAGAGTCACACAAAGAGCACATTTATACCAATATGAAATGACTTAAGGACTTGGTTTGGGAAAGGAAGTTGCTATTTTCGAATCAAGATAGAGAGGTACCCTCAACTAATTTATAAGCAAAATCATTGGGAAATGCAGGGGCCAAGTTAGCCACCGTCAAAATGTGGGTGACATTTAAGCTCTTCAGCCTGTCCTTATTACTTGCATCTTCATAAGAACCCAAAAAGAGACCCTGAGAAATGAAAGAGAACAGTTCAGAAATCAACAGGTCCTAGGTTTCAATTCTTATCTAGAAAAATGAAAAGAAAATACTATAAGCTTAAAATTATAGCAGTTGTGACATTGTGTGGATTAAGAATGACAAACTTAGTCTTCCTAGTATGTTTAACTCGGTAAGGCAGGGTACCTCTTCAATTTGGCACATTCTGCAGCCATCAAACTGATTCATCGTCATTTAGGATAGTTCTCTGCACTACTCTCTCTTCACCCTTCAAAATAGCACAAAATGGCTTGGGAATAAATGTTTTTTCAGCAACCCACAACTTTCACGAATGTAATTCCATAATGAAAAGAGACGATGTGAATAAACATTTGGTTATTATAAAGGAATTAGCCATATCTCACCTGCAATGAGAAATATACCGAACCATTTAAACATGGTTCCCTGTCATTACTCCTACAAGAAGTTTCTTAAAAATAAATAGTGATTGAGATGCAGAAAAAACTCCTACGAGAACTTTCTTGCAACAAAATTTTATCAGAGTCCATGCCGATCGTTTTACTTTATAGGATAACACCAACAGATGCTCTACAGAGCTCAAAAAATGACATCTTTTGAAACTGAATCCAAAGGTGGACGCCATTACTCATCAAATTCATCTTCTTCTTCACTGGTAGCATCCTCGCTGAGTCCATTTATCACATGACTAAGTCAGCAATCTCCCCCAAATTTTTTTTTCTTTTAAACCCCACCCCATCCGCTGAGACCCCTCAAATAATTCCCTCGACAGTACTCGATAAGTTGTACTGAAGTATTTTCGAACCAATCGAATTTGAACTACCACAAAACCCATTGATCAGCTCACGAAAAGAAGAAGAAAAACCATCTTCTCTGTTCCAGTAAACAAGGAAGGAGAAGAGGTGAAAAGAAAAAACAAAACTTTATGGCTTTTCGTTCCAGAAAGATGGGCAGCGGCATTTAAAGTTGAAGAACAGCGGGAACGGTAGCGGGAAGCGACCGCTGCAAATACATAAGCATCATCAACATACATACAGACACTTTTGATGGCGCATTCACTTCCTCTGGCGTCAGATGGGCCATGAATCTGGCGCGAGATGACAGGAAAACCCAGGACTACCCAGTATTCACGGAAGAGTAATGAGCATAATTAAGCATGTGGGGAAAGCAAAGGGCTTTGGAATTGGGTCTTACCGACGAACGCCGAGATGGAGTCTCCGGGAGTGATGATGGATTATGCTGGGTCACTTGTCGCCTGTTGACCTTCTGCACGAGTGAGAGACAGAGACAGAGATCTCGGATTCGGCAGAAGAAAGCATAATGCTACGAAAAACCTAAACTTTATCCTGTAACGTATTTATCTTAAATTTTTTTTGACACAAAATATCTCAAATTTTGTTATGTATAACATATTTATCTTAAATTTTTTTTTGTGCCACAAAAAATCCTAAATTATGTCACTTGTGATAATTTTACCCTGAACTATATTACTTATGACAAATTTATCCAAAATTTTTTAAGTTGAAGGGAATTTTCGTCATTTTCTATTTTTTTTATTTTTATTTTTGTTGAAGAGGAAGTTGGTGAGGCCATCCTTGCTGGCGTCGAAGACTGGCGAGGGTCGCTTGGGCAGCCCTCGCCGGCGTTGGGCGGCCCTCGCCTGACACCGGTGAGGGCCGCCCTTGCCTAGGTCGCCCTCGCCCAGCGAGGCTCGAGCAGCCCTCACTGGCGTCGGGCAAGGGCCGCCCAGGCCAAATCGGGCGAGGGCGACCCTCGCCGGCGTCGGGCGAGGGCCGCCCGAGCCGGATTTGGCCTGGGCGGTCTAGGCCAGATCGGGCGAGGGCGACCCTCGCCGGCGTCCGGCAAGGGCTGCCCAGGCGACCCTCACCAGTCTCCGGCGCCGGCGAGGATGGCCTCGCCGGCTTCCTCTTCAATAAAAAAAATAAAAAATGACAAATACTCTTTAGCCCAACAAACTTTGGGATAAATATGTGTCATACATGACAAAGTTTGGGATAAATATATCATACATGGCAAAGTTTGGGATTTTTTGTGTCACAAAAAAAAGTTTAGGGTAAATATGTCACAGTGGGTAAAGTTTAGGGTTTTTCGTAGCATTATCCTGCAGTAGAATGAAGAATATGTTCGTTTTGCGGTTCACTCTCCCCGAGAAAAGTGTTTTTCGAAAATGATTTTGAAGGAGGATCACTGGTTTTCAATTGTTTGATAGCAAATTTGAAGGGGAGGACCTCAAAAGTTTTCGGATGTTCAAATTTTACTTTCAAGAATTAATCTTTTTGCTTATAATTCAATCATATTGTTGATACAATAGATCAAGATGACATTGATAAAATTTGTCTAAAATATTGTTAAGGTTCCGTTCGTTCTATGGAGAGTAGCTTTCAACAAAATATTTTTTGGAATTTTAGATATTTTCTTCTAAAAAATGTCAAGGAAAACATTTTCTATCATAAAAAAAGTCGTATAAAATAAATTAAAATATTTTCTACTTTTCAAAAAGTGAAAAATATTTTCCTTTATCTTCTTTGAACTCACTTTCTTTTATCAAACACTTTTCTTTATCTTTATCTTTTTTTATTTTTTAAAATTGAGTTTTTAATTATTTTTTTTCTTCTTCCTTAGCCAATTTTTGGTTGGTGCCGACCAGCAACTGGCCATAGGCAAGCTTGAGCCTTGCCGGCTTGTGGCAAGGCTCCACCTTGCTTGTGCCTATAGAGGCTGAGCTCACCCAAGGCCGGTGAGCTCGAGCCTCCCTTGATTTGACAAGTCAAGCACGGCTCAAGCCTCACCCAAGGTTGCCAAACCCTCATCGAAGTCTGGCAACCTCTAGCAAGGCTCGAGCCTTGCTTAGCTCACCACTCTAGTGAGGCTCAAGTTTGCTTGACGACGTTGAGCCAGCTTGGGCCTCACCATAGGCTAGTCACCATGGTTGGTGACTGACCGAGGAAGAAGAAGAGAAAAAGAAAGAAAAGGAAAAAATTAAAAATAATTTTTAAAAATAAAATAAAAAATTATTGAAAATGAGTTTACAGAAGAAAAGATTTCTTGTATTGAACATCAAAAAATATTTCTCATCCAATTTCAAGTTTTGGTCGAATACCAAAAAATATTGTCATTTTTCTGGAAAATAGTATCCTAGAAAAAAAATTTAATGCTATATTTTTTGCAAAATGAATGGAGCATAATATATGAAATCAAATTTTCTGGTTTTTAGTTAACAAAAATAAAGCAGCCCAAAAGAGATGTCAAAACAAATAGAAAATGCAAATGTTTAACAAATTAGTCTCTCATTACTTATAAAAGTTGGAGAGAGAGAGAGAGTACATAGATTTTCCTCCATTTTCAGCATGGTTGTTTTCCTTGACCCTAAAGTCGTCTCCATTGATTTTTTCACCTTCAGCGAACCAAGACACATGAAAGTGTGAAAAATTATTTCACACAAGTCTATTTCATATAACAAACAAACTTACCCTCAAAATTCTGGTTAGTCTCAATTTTACATTTTTCATTTTTCCCTCACGTAGATATCACTCTAATAGTGTAATGACGTTTGGCTTTTACCTAGAATTGACCAAAAGAAAGTAAAGAATAGTTAGTGGAAGGAAGGTAATTACCCACTTTCCAAAACGAAACTACACTTGATGATGTCTTCTAGTTGTCCTTACATTGTAATAACCAATTTTATCCTTACACTATATGGGCGAAAAATCTAATATGCCTCCATATATGCTATTAGAAAGATGGATAGAATAAGATTAGTCAAGTATTTAAATATATTAAGTAAAGCTTCGCAAATAATCTTAGTTTCCTAATAGGATAAAGTCCAAAAATTTACTTTTCACAACTTTCCCATTCATTTATTTTTCATGAAACTATTCAACTTTTTTATTGACTTTCCTCACAACATCAGTGAATAGATATATGATTTCTGCTTGATTCATGCTTTCAGTAAAGATTTAAAGATTGGCGGACTTAAAAAGAAGATTAAAGAAGGGAAATAGACTTAAATATGTTCTTAAATTATTTTGTCTGATCTTCAAGACATAAAATCATGGGGCATTCTTACCTTATTGGGATTGAAAAATATACCACTCGGAATAAGGGGTGCAAAACATGTAGGTACTAGCACTTTGAAATAAGGAACACAGTTAGGCCGAACACCCTTGCTAGAGATTATTGCTACCGGTCTTTGTAGGTGGAAATACCCCTAGAGAAGAATAAAGTGGTGAAGTTGACCTTAACTTCGCTTCACTGTGAGCCCATGACCTTTTAATAGGCTCCGAGTTGAGGATGGGGGACTTAAAAAGAAGTTTAAAGAAGGGAGCAAGAAAGGAAAACTACTCATAGTAGAGGTCATCGTGGCTGACACCATGATTTTATATAATGTTGTTATGATCGACAAGTTGACTCCAACATCATAATGAACTCTTTAACCATTGGAGAGAAAGTTCTCTAGTAGGAGAATGCTTACCAAAGCTCTTTTTTTTTCTTTCAATTATTATGGAGTTGCTCAAAATTAGAAATGACTGCCAAATTTGAGTTGCCCTTGATTTGGGTCATGTGGTCTAAAAGTGTGTAAAATAGATTACTCCAATTGGGAACCACTCGAACCGGATTGAATCGGGTTCGGTCCAATTCTTTGGGATGCCATTTCAATTTCTAGTTCTTAAAAGTGGAACTAGTGTGCAAGCGGTTTGGTTCAGACCATCTCTCCTTTCCCAAGTTATGTCTTCCGTGAGCTACCAGTCCTCGTTTTTTGGTTTGTCTTTTCAATTTGAGGATCATAATTGATGTTCCATCATTTATGGTTGCAAAATAATCCTTGTCTCTCAATGTTATTGATTGGTAGGTTTAGTTTATCGCTTTCCATATGCAATTTGCGTGGTCGACTCATCTTGTTTCCATGACGTAGAAGGTTGGTTGCGAACAAAATGATTTGCCATGTTAGATACATTGAGGATGCTCTAGAAATTAGTAAATAATATGATGTCCAAATGATTTGCCATGTGTTAGATACATTGAGGATGCTCTAGAGGTAAATAATATGATGTCCAAGACTTGCCAATATACAACTAAACAATGGAGTAATACTTAACATCAGTAAAATTGTTTCTGCCATGTTAGATACATTGAGGATGCTCTAGAAAATTAATAAATAATATGATGTCCAAATGATTTGCCATGTTAGATACATTGAGGATGCTCTAGAAAATTAGTAAATAATATGATGTCCAAGACTTACCAATATACAACTAAACACTCTCTCTCTCTCCACATCAATTTGTCATCGCATTGACTTTTACTCAGATAGTTTTAGAACATGGTAGTAAGTAGTGAGAAAAAAAAGTGATCGGTTGCATTGGACCAGATCAGAGACCAATCACTCTTAGTGTGGTCTATCTTATAAGTTATACATAATATCACAAAAAATAAAAGTTCAGATCTTGAAATTGTTGTCTTTCCATGTATACATGTATACAATTTCTTCCTATCATAACAATATTGTCTTTCCATTTAGTAATAACTTCTTAATAAGTCAATTGTACAATTTTTTTTTATTATGAATATTTTTCCATACATGCAATGTGGATGCACTTTTTGCTGGTAGTACTAGAAAGGATCCTTATTATTGATTATAAAGTTGACGTACTAGCACAATCAAAGTATTGGCTAGAAAGAAACAAGAAGAGGAACCAAAAAGTTATTTTTTTTAAAAATTTTATGAAAAGAGATAATACTGTTAATCACCAAGAAAGCTTTGAGGAATAACACTTTTATTCACTCAATTTGATAATAGAAGCTCGTTTATTTTTCTCTATTTTTGATAACATAAAATTAAAATAAAACATAAGTTTTTGGTACTCAGAGATATTGCATTCAAGACAATGGTGAAGTAACACTCTTCTCTCACTACAAAAAATTATTAACATTCTTAATTTTACTCAAAATTTTAGAACAGTTTTTCCTTTTGAAATAATGACATAAATGATTTTTGAATTTTGATCCAATGTAAATTGTGATCGCTAAACTTTTACAAATTGTTTAATGTAGTTACTAAATTTTATTCCAATACGCAATTTAGTCCTTGATAGTTTAATTTGTTCAATATGATTTTTGAACTTTTGATAAACGTCCAATCTAATATTTGGACTCGACTAGTCTCTAGATTATTTAATCCAAGGATTAGATTGAGCATTTACCAAAACTTCATGAACTATATTGAACAATTTAAAATATTAGGGACAACATTACACATAGAGTCACAGTGTTTATGACTATTCATGTCATTTTTCCTTTTATTTTCTTTGTCTATTATCTACTATGGTACTTCGCATCACATGTTCTTTGCTCATCATCAAGACCACAACTTATCAGTTTTCATACTATGCTAGCAATAATTCTCTTTCTCCCTCGAAATTTGAATTTGACCCATTACACTCATGCATTACCTTTAAAAATCTATGGCTTTGGAAAACCAAAGTTCACAAAAGACTGGAACTTCAGCATTTCGTTTTTCCTAACATGTATATTAACGTAACCCTACCCGGCAACTGGGCCGTGCCGGCCAGACACAACACAGATTGGCACTCTTCGGCCCAAGCCTGGCACGGCTTCTCACAGTGAGAGGTTGTGTCAGGCTGGGCCTGTTAGCAATAAAGATTCAGGTGCAGTAGAGTTACAGGTTAGATATATTTACAAAGTCCAAACAGAGGACGCTTGACAAGAATCTGCTGAAGTCTAAAAAGCGTCCCTGTTCAATCTAATCCACTGGGAATTAATTTTGAACAATTTTCAAGTAACCATGTCGAAGGGCTAATATGAATTCGGGCTGGAGTGGTTGTGGCGTTGTGTAGGGAACTTTCGAAATCCTGAAGTTGTACAATGAATCCCGTGTTAGGATCTGCCTGAGGCCTTCTGGTCTTTACGTGTTCCAGAGCTCGAGACAAGTGCATTCCATGCCGCTTCATGAGATAAGCTGTGACCACCGTCACACTGCTCAACAAGAAAAAAAGAACAGTCGTGCGAAAAAAGAGAAGGAAAAAGGAGAGTTGTCACTAATCATTACAAACTTGCTCTCGACAAAGGTTAAACGGCTAGGCTGAAATGCCGTGGCATTCATCAGTTCAAATTCCATCTTTCTCCTCTGCAGTTTAAATGTCGACGCAGCCAATCCAAGAAGTAGTTTGGTGCGACAGGGGGAATAATGATATTGCATCCGTATATTTTCAAGCATTGCAGAAAACTTCTAGCTATTCGGAGAAAGTTTCTGCCAAAAATTAATGTCTGTACCATCGAGTTTCTTCTTCTTACCTTTTTATTTGAGTTTTTAAAAAAAAAAAAAAATTAACCTTTAAAGTTTCTTTAACCTAATCTGTCTTCACCGCATAGAGCCAGCAGGAACATACAGACTTTTTATCGAGGAATACTGAACCAGCTCTAATGGTTGCCACACAAGAACGTCAGTAGTCATATGGTTATGATCAATTTGAAGGAGACTGGTCACAATGCATTAAAAGATTACTTCTTCAATCTCTCTAAGAACCGGGCCATGTTCCTAAAACCATTTTAAGCATAATCTATTGTCCCAAATCACTTCCTAACCTAGAGTTGTGCAAAATCAGCAGGGCTCATACCTAGTTTGGCCAAAATAAAAATTTAATGAAAATTAACAGAGTACCAGTTTAATGACCTTCTGAAGGAATACTGAACAAGCTTGCTAGACATGAACTTCAGCAGTCAAATGGTTAAAATTGATTTGAAGAAGACTGGTCATGATGCATTAAAAGATCACTTCTCCAATCACTTTAAGAACCGGGCCTCATTCCTAAAACCCATTTGAAGCATAATCTAGTGTCCCAAATCACTTCCCAACCTAGAATTCTGCAAACTCAGCAGGGTTCATACCTAGTTCGGCCAAAATAAAAAAGGTATAAGAACGTAGAACTCCAGTGAGATCGAAGCACCAAAATGAGAACAGTCTATGACCAAGTATCAGTGAGATAACTTATAACTTAGTAATCAAGTTGTTCATGCAAATGCAGGACAGAGCAAGAAAACAACCTTCTGGAAACTCCCCATAAGCAGTGGATTAGCGCACTGCCTCCCTGTCTTCTAGCTTCATCGATGAAATTGAAACACTCCTCGAAGTGCTGTCCAATGTGTGTGTCCTCAGAGTCCATGACTTGAAACAGAAAACACAAAAAAAGCATACAGTCTCAAGGCTCAATATGGCTTAACAAGGTTACTAGGAGTAGTGATGCTTGGGCTTTAGACAGGCAGCAGCCTTAATAATGCGACACTGAGGAGTAAAACATTGAACTGTCATGAAAAAATTACAGATGACAAACCAGAAGCATATTAGAGCAATGACATGGGGAGATGGATTGAAATTTATTAATAGGATCTTTGAAGCACTAAATTATTCGAAAGAGGATAAGAATCACTGAGATGACAAAGACAGAGGAATAGAATAGAAGATCTACGCAATGAGCACGTTCTCACCAATATGAAAGGACTAAGGACTCGGTTCAGGAAAGGAAGATGCTATTTTCGAATCAAGATAGAGAGGTACCATCAACAACTTTATAGACAAAATCATTGGGAAATGCTGGGGCTAAGTTAGCCACCGTCAAGATGTGGGTGACATTCGAGCTCTTAAGCCTGTCCTTATAACTTGCATCTCCATAAGAACCTAGAAAGAGTCCCTGAGAAAAAAAAGATAACGGTTTAGAAATCAACAAGGCTAGCATCAAAATCTACTCTCTCAAAAGAAAACACTAGAAGGTCAAAATTATAGCGGTTGTGACATTGGGTGGATCAAGCTTGAAAAAGATCTAGTATATTTAACTTGGTAAGACAAGTTACCTCTTCAACTTGGCACATTCTGCGGCCATTAAACAGATCCGTTACCGTAACGAAAAATCTCAGCATTACTCTCTCTTCCCCCTATAAAATAGCATGAAATGGCATAGTGATGAATGTTTATTCATCAAGCCACAACTTTCATGTAAGAAATTATAAAATGGAAAGGGCAATATGAAAGAACATTGTGGCAATTATAAAGGAAACGGCCATCTCGCCCCTGCTGCAAGAAATTTACCAAACCATTTAAACGTGGTTCTCTATCATCACTCTTTTGAGGACTTTTAGGAAAATCAATAGTGATTGAGATCAAAAGACATCCGCTCAAGTTAACTGGTCGTTGACATTTATTCAAATCCGGCACAAAGTTCCATCAGCAGTCGTGCCAACTGTTCTACTGTAATGTGTAGCACTAACACAGAGTTTCTGTCTGCTTTACAGAGCTAAAAAAGTTTACATCTTTTAAGGCTGAATCTCAAGTTGACCACCATCACTCATCGAGTTCATCTTTTGGTTCTTCTTCGCTAGTAGCATTCTCACTGATTTCATTTATCAAATGACTAATTTAGCAATCACCCCAAGTCATTTTCTTTAAGGCACGCCGCATCCACTGATCAGTCATAACGCTCTGCAAGGCCTCAAAGGGTTAGCCATGTTGGTCAACACTCTAACACCAGACTATGCCTCAGCAATTACCTACTTGCTGTCGGGACAGGAGCTACTGAAACCCGACCGACATAGTGGGATACTCTAAGGGAATCGGCACCAAAAAAAATATAAATAAAAATTCAGGTCAGTCTTTAAAAATCACATTGCACTGTAAGACCTTAACTAGAAGACTTCACTATGTATTTTCTTTTACAGAACTCGTAAGTCGTACTGAAGTAATTGTAAATCAATGAAATTCAACTACCGTAAAAACCCATGATCAGCTCACAAAAAAAGAACCCATCATCTATGGTCAAGTAAAAAAGGCAGGACAAGGTGTGAAAAGATTATTTACTGGTGTTTATTCCATAAAAGATGGCCGGAGGCATCTGAGTTGAATAACACGGGGAAATGCCTAAGGCCAGCATCTACGCAGAGAGATCAAATGGGCCATCGACAGATGTTCGGAACAAGGCAGGAACGAAGGGGGAAAGCGATCACTGCAAATAGAGAAGCATCATCAACTAAAAACATACCCTTTTGATGGCGAATATTTGGTACCAGATGACAGGAAATCGAGGACTACCCAGTATTCAAGGAGGAGTAACGAGCCAAATCAAGGATGCGTGCAAAGCAAAAGTGCAGGAATTGGGTCTTACCGTCGAACGCCGAGATGGAGTCTCCCCTCCGAGAGGGATGATTATAGGAGTTCACCTTCTAAACGAGAGAGAAAGAGAGATTTAGGATTGGGTGGACGAATGCACGTGAAAACTTAAAAAGGGCGAAGAAATGAAGAAAGCTTTATAGATTGACCTGGAGAATATACTCGAGTATAATCCATTTGGTTATATTTAACCAGTTACCAAATAATCGGTCAGCAATTATGTAAGCAAATTCCTCCACCTCTGACATTACAAAAATCCACAGAGAGAGAGAGAGAGAGAGAGAGAGAGAGAGAAATTGTGGAAACATCTCAAAAATTTCAAAACTTTACACTGTTCTACCCAAAAAAATACCAGAAATTCTGCAACGATGCAGACAAAGTAAAAGAAATCTCGTGCGTCTTGCGGGGCACGCGTGCATCGTCGATCCCTCTTCCCATAGGGTTGGGAGATAGAGTTATGCACGGCCAATCTCAAATGGTCCAACTTGCTGTCATCCCTAGGGGAAAAACGATCTAAAATTGATGGATAATAGTTATCAAATAATAAATTATTATAAATTGTTATAGGATTTGTTTCTTTAAGAATATTCTTAAAAAATTTAGACTATTGGGAGAATAATAGCATAAGTCACATATTTTTGAAAAAATGGATCATATAATAATTTATAATGACCTTTGTTAGAGCTCGAAGAAAATAATAATTTATTGTGAGTCACAAATTCTTAAATGAATGAACCTTATAATAATTTATAATTACTTATTATTTGATTTTTTCTAATTAGAAAAGACTACTATTCTCAAAGTAGATTAAAGAGTGTCATTCAATCGTCTTTCATTTATGATTGTTTGTTATTTAATTTTTTGTGGTGCTATTTTCTTTACAATAAATTAAAGACCGTCTCCAAATTATTTTTCTTTTAACAGTAGCCCAAAAAATTATTATGTTAACAAAACCCAATCTATTGAGAGCGCAACTTGGCAAACGGTGTGCCGCCTGATCAGCCGAGCAACCCCATCCTACACCAAGTCAAGGCTAATGCAAAACCGAATTCTTTTCGGTAGAAGCAATCCCTTCGACAGTCCATGGAGGGGAGCCATATGCAGTGTTCATAACTTCAACTGGCGATAGAGATTCGCTCTCAAAGATAACTCGATGCCGAACGGAATGCTTTTTTGCCTATGCAAAGATTGCCTTGCCACCCTTCCATAAGTCCCTGATGAACGGTCCATAGAGTCTCGAGCAATGACTGCTGCGGTGGCTCGATGTTCTTAGAAGTTTGCATCCGTACGAGCTTGATCCAATGATCTGGAGGCAGAGCCCACTTCTCTCCTGCATTGGAAGGAACCCCACAAGAATAGCTGCAGCATCCATTTGTTTCCGTATGAGATTGACCTTGCTCCTGAGAATTTTCTGACCCATAGTGGCAGTTCTCGACCTGAACTCGTTAGCCGAGATGAGGGGGATCTGGTTTGGGGACCCCCATCAGGAACATTTGAAGATATTCTCAGGATTTCGTTCTTGTAACCTTTAGGCATTGAACTCCCATCCAAGTTGATTCCAGGCGATCCAAGTTACCGGACAGTCTTTGAGTACGTACATGCTTGTTTTATCTGCGCCTTTGCATTAAGGGCATTGCATTTTCACCATTTGATCTTCTTGGTATGATCTTCAACCCAGGTGCTGTGACTTTCTTCTCCGTGCTGTCGACAAAGAGCATTAGTAGGTATATAATACTAGAATTTTGTAAAATGAAGGTGCTAAGGGACAGCTGAAGATCATAGTCTGAGATTTAATTGTATGCGTCAAGCGCTTGAAAGTGTTGACCATTTGCACGTGAAACTTTTCTTCATTGAAGATCATGTTTGCCGGGTTAGTTATGTCTGATTGATAGTGATCATTGTGTAATGTTGAATTTATGGTTAATTGAATTGTTAAGCCTTCAAGAGGAAGAGGGAGGTTGCGTTGTTGAGGAGATCATTGGTGTTCACGGTTAATTAGGTGCAATTCTGGATTTTGCTTAATCGACACGCATATAAAGTTGGTGATTTTCGATCGTCATTGAGTGACAACGTCACTAAAATGTGAATAGGCTGCATCTTTGCATTGGTTTACAGCGTCTGCTCAATGAATGAAATACTCTCTCTAATCTACGGGGATCTGTCATTTCGATTCAGCAAACGTCAACTCCTGTACTGGTACGTCACCATTCATGAAGCGGCATGCATCGACCTCTTCTGCTTTGTTGAGAAGCCCCGGATGAGCTGTGATTCCCGAAAGCCTGCTGGTCTGGACAGAACTCATTAACTGACTTGCAGTGGAGAGAGAGAGAGAGAGAGAGAGAGAGAGAGAGAGAGAAGATATGCATTCTCTTTGATGATTATCTCGGCAAGAGCTGCCTGCATGCAATTCAATGCGTAGTAGGCTGCAGAAGTCAAAGTGTCGATTTCCAAGTCTGCAACGTTGTCTTCATCCGAGACGGGGTTTCGACTGTGGTTAAAGAAGAGTGATGCTCCGATTACGAGCATAAAAGGGCTCCTCTTCAAGCTTTTCTCAAGCGCATCACCTTCAATGTCGACAATGGCGACTTCTCGTTGCCTCTTCCTCCTCGCCTCCATCGCCTCCTTCCTCCCTCTCTCGTCCTCTCAACCCCAACCTCCTGCTACTTCCTCTCTCATCTTCCCCGTCGCGAAAGACGAGGCGTCCCGCCAGTACTACACCAGCATCGCCCTCGGCACGCCGCCTTCGCCCATGAAGGCGGTGCTCGACCTGTCGGGGTCGTACTCGTGGTTCGACTGCGGCGCCGCCCGCTACGACCCGTCGTCGTCCCCGTCCTACCGTCGCATCCTCTGCAGCTCCGCCGGGTGCAGGGCCGCCCGCGGCGGCGGCTGCTTCAACGACACGTGCGGCGTGTTCGTGCACAACCCGCTGACGGAGGTGGTCATCGGCGCCGGCCTCGGCGAGGACGCGGTGGCGGTGCACCACACCGATGGGATCAAGTACACGTCAAGAGGAGTAATAGTAAGTGTGATTTTTGTAACGTAGAAATGAAAGAAGAAGATTCGAAAGTATTAACGGCGCACTCATCGTCGTCTGTCATTTTCCGCAGCAACTTCCTTTCTCTTGCGTGCCTCCGGAGTTCACGCGCAGCGTCTCCGGCGCCGGCAATGGCGTGGTGGCGCTTTCCATCGCCCCGACCTCGCTCGCTACGAAGCTCTCGACCGACCTCAACCTCCCCCACAAGCTCGCTCTCTGCCTCCCGTCTTCTTCTTCCTCCTCCGGCCATGGCGACTTCTATGTCGGCGGCGGCCCGTACTACCGGCCTCCGCTCAAACAGGACCTCTCGGAGTCGCTCCTCGTCACTCAGCTGCTCATCGATCCTGTCAGCCGACCGCCCTCTCATGGCTCCGCATCTCCGTCCGACCAGTACTTCGTCGACGTGACCGCCGTCAAGGTCAATCTCGCTCCGGTCAATTTCAAGGCATCGTTGTTAACTATCGACAAGAACGGAAGAGGGGGAACCAAAATCAGTACTTTGACTCCGTACACGGTCCTCCACTCGGCCATCTACAGAGCTCTGGTTGCGGAGTTTTCGAGGCAGGCAGCGGAGAAGAAGATCAGGAGAGCAGAGCCGATCCCGCCGTTTGGTGCGTGCTTCGACGTGAGGAGCGTAAGGAGCGGGGTGGCAGGGCCAGACGTGCCGGCAATCGTGCTGGTGCTCCGGAGCGACGTGCAGTGGAGGATCGAAGGGGCAAATTCGATGGTGAGGGTGAGCGAGGAGGTGATGTGCCTGGGGTTCGTGGAGGGAGGGTCGAGCCCGATGACGGCGATCGTGATCGGGGCGCACCAGATGGAGGACAATCTGGTGGAGTTCGACATGGCTTCGACAAAGTTCAGGTTCAGCAACTCACTCCTGCTTCGCAACACCAGTTGCTCCCATCCTTGAGGTCGAGGATGGATGGACGTTGCTGCAGTTGCAAATTTGTCCCATGATTCTGAGTCGGGTCAATGTCCTGCTTAATCAAGAATGTCTGCCATGACTTTGTAGTTAGTTGCAATGTATGGAATAAGCACGGATGGAGATAAAATGTGTGGGAGTGTAGACAGATAACCTCGTCCTGGCATACTACTTTATGTAACTTTATCAACTCTTATAGCACCCGATATGCAACAAGGATAACTGAACATCCTTTAGTTGAACATCCCTTAACCTCGTTTATTAAAAATTTACAATTACAGTGCCCATTAGATCCTCCCACTCTCCACTGATTCATCAAAGGGCCTCGTGAGAGTAGATCAGCACACTGGCATTCGGAGACGATGCAGTGGAGCTGGACACCTGGCCTCAAATGCGCAGAAGGCGATACATGAAAGCAATCGGGATGGCGCCTGTAACCGGAGCCATGATGTTATTATAATATGTTTCGAGTTTAAGCCCATGAAAATCCAGTCTGAATAAATTAATCAGTCATGGCATGCGTGGACTTATGTCGTGGAAATTGAAAAGAAATATAAAGGGCCGCTCAAAATATATTCCTTGTTAGTCCGAGCATGTCCTGGAGACGGCCAAAGAAAAGTCAAAAGAGGAGAGTCTAAATTTGGACTTAGTTGACCGAATATATGGATTTTGTGCATGATGAAGAAGGCAGAGTGAAACACCTCATTAGCATTAGTGAACCACGAAAAGTTACATTATTAGAGACAACCGATAAATGTTCACTAGTGTGGTTATGCCTAGGAGATTCTCGGCAGATGCTCCTAATACAGCAAGCTATCTAGCTAATAGATTCATAACGACTGTGACTTGATGTCAGATTCTTGAAGAAGCGTGGTAAGGTAACCTCGTTAAATATTCCATTTCTTTTCATGTCATGTTTGAGTGAGTGATGGTAAACTTGATAGGAGGGTAAGAAAGTGCATGTTCTTAAGCTATGCATATGATGTGGTGGATTATTTGTTGTGATGCCCATAATTAAATTCACTTGTTATTAATAAAGAAGTTATATTTGATGAGTCTCTAGTACTTCTCGGTAGGAGTGGTTGTGGTAGTGTTTAACAAATTTTGACGGTGTTTAGCTCAAGGTGGAATTGCAACTGGAAGCTCCTATGGTAGTGGATACTAGCGGAGTAATTGACACATATGGTGTTTATAGTGAAGTAGAGCCTATAGAGCCAACGGTAGCCTTAACTACTAATATTGATAAGGTACGTGTTTGATCTGTTGGTAGATATGGATGTAGCGATGATTTTGCTTTATTTGTGATAGATGTGGCCATGTCTGATATTCCTTGTGGAGTAATTAAAAGTGGGCAAAATAATAATCAAAGTGCCAAAACTTGGCACAATAGAACAATTAAGTGTCTAAAATTACAAAATGTATACTTAAATGCTACTTTTTTTGAAAATTGAGTCGTGCCAACTCTAGTGACCCCCCTTGGAAATCTTTTGTGGCAATTTTTTAATAATTTATATCGCCTATGTGTTTTGCCAAGATCCATCTCAGCATACTCTCATCCAAAACGACGTTGTTTTGGCCCAAATTCAATATTTAATATAAATATTAATGCAAATATTAAAAACTTAATTTAAAAAAAAAAAAGCAAGTAGAGTTTAAGGGGCTCCCTTGTCTATGGCCACCACCCCATTGTTGGTGGGGTGGTCGCAAAGGTTACTAGCCTTGCGTAGGGGTTGTGTGGCCCTTGCCTAGTGCCCTCAAATGACACCCAGATCCAAGGGCATTAGGCAAGGGCCGCTGGCACCTGCACATGGGCCCACGACCTCACCTAAACCTAGTCAAGGGTGGGCAATCATTGCTCAGGCGTCAGCGACCCTTGCAACCATAGGTGGAGGAGCCCCCACCCGAACTTTGCTTTTTTTTTTCTTTGAAATTAATTTTCATATTAAAAATCAAATTGAACAAAACGGCATCGTTTTGAGGCTTATGTAGCCACGTAAACACTCAAAACGACGTCATTTTGAGCTTGTGTTGTCGGAAAATTGCCATGTAAGCATTTTGTCCAGATTTTCTCACTGTTAGTACTTAACTAATTTTTTTTTCTTTGATTTTGACACTTAAGTGTACATTCCGAACTTTTGGCATTTAATTGTTCATTGTGCTAAATTTTGGCACTCAAAGGATCCGCACGTTGTTAAAGGTGCAAGTGAAGTTAGATGTTTAGATGAGGTCCATGACTATAGTGAAGTTCAATTGAGGCTTGGACTTGAAAGATGTTTGTGACGATTAAGTCTATGAGGAGACATGAGAGAGTAACGTTGAAATTCGGATTTTCTTAAAGAAGTGATTGTGACTCGACTCAAACGTCGAGTTAAGATGGAGATTGTGATAATATCTCTTGAGTTTAAGCTCCTTCGACGAAAACCCAACCTCAATAACTTGGACTCGTGTCGTGGAAATTGAAAGAAAAAAAAAAAAAGGAGCACACAAAATATATTCCCTGTTAGTTCGACTGTGTTCTGCCGGCCAAAGAAAAGTCAAAAGAGAAAAGTCCAAACTTAAACTTGGTTGACCGAACATGTATGGATTTCCTAATCCATGGAGTCGGTCGCTTCTTTGGGGTTCCCGGTGAAAAGGAGTGAAGCGTCGTTTCATCGAGTGCTTGCGATGGGTTTCATTCGTGGAATTACACCAAAATCAAGTATTAAAGCCAATTAAATCTTGCAATTAAGATTTATGAGTTCCAGATTGAGAGGTTGGGCAAAATATTATGTAAGTTTTTTTTAGATGCAATTGAGGTTGAGAAATACCGAAAGTGTATGACTTACTTGAGTATGATTGTACTTTCTATACATCACTTGATTTATAGTGGAATTCTTTATTGCTCTTCCCGTAAATATAAGTCATATGACTAAACCACATAAACCTTAGTGTCTGATTTGTTCTTTTTGGTTTTGTCTATTTTATATTCGATCGCTTGTTTGCAGCAACAAATGTATATTTATATGGACTCGAAATCCCAACTGAGAATATATTAACGATCTTGCAGAGTGGCCAACCTATCGTGACCTTTCCATAAGTGAACTATCAAAGTAAAAAATTAATGTATTACTAAGCCCAAAGACTTAGCATGAACTCTCATTTTAAGTCCATACCAACTATAACTTTCAAGTTTTAATTTAATCGATTTAAACATGCAACAATTTATTAAGAAGTCACCACTAATCTATTTTGGATAAATTAGAAATCCAAGTAAATTATAGGCATTCATGGATACGGGAACTTGATTAGATTAGATTAATCAAATCAAATGTCATTTTGATACTTTTTTATTTTTTTTATTTTTTTTTTGCAAATAATCTTGGTCGTTTTGAGCTTGAATCTCTTTTATGTAGTGGGTGTTCATGCGGACACAATCAATGTAACACTTAGTAATCAAAACAATAAATAAATTGCTAAAAATGAGGCATTAATATGAATATCTACAACAAGCAAAAGCCTTGTCAATTGCAATAATTGTTCTACAGGATGTCTTGTTTTTGGTCGAGTGCAAGATGTCAATAAAAAATGCATTTATGGCCTAAATATGACTTCTAAATGATTATGCAACTTCAACTAATTCTTTTTTTTTGTGTGGATTTTTATGAAAAATAAATTATATGCGATTTTAATTTAAGTTTAACATGCATGAATTATCAAACTAGACATGTGACATAACCTAACTCTAATGATGGGGAACATTATGAACTGCTGTAACATAACATGCAATTCAATTTATATGAACCTAACCATGCAATTACTATGGCATTAAATTGATGACATGATAATGATGACATGGTGATGGGACATGATGACATATTAATGATGATGTATATATGATATATGCATGTTATTTTTTTTAATCTTCTTTGAAAGTTAAAAATAAGAAGCTAATTAAAATATGTGATCATCTAATTTAAACTAGGAAATAAATTAGATTAGATCCCATTCTAGATCAGCAATTCCCTAATTACCACATGGCTCCTAAATAGCAATTTTAAATGCAATCAAACAAAATTAATGGCATGCAATTAATAAGCCCGCGTAATCAGATACTCACAATCCCAAAAGAGGAAATTAAGGCAATATGAGGTCGATCTTTGGTCTTAAAGCTCGAAACCGATATCATATGCATGACTCGGAACGCGAAAATTCCTATTTAAGAATCACCAAAAATCTCAAAACAAAACAAATCAAGTTAGAATCACAATTTAGGTAATAAGATAGTCCAACTGAGTTTCGATTTCATCTAAATTGTAAGATTGTTTTGTAGGGATGCTGACTTCTCGTTGCCTCTTCCTCCTCGCCACGATCACCTCCTTCCTCTCCCTCTCATGCTCCTCCAGAGCCCGACCTCCCGTTCCTTCACCGCTCATCTTCCCCGTCACGAAAGACGAGGCGTCTCGCCAGTACTACACCACCATCGCCCTTGGGACGCCGCCTTCCCCCGTGAAGGCGGTGCTCGACCTCTCGGGCTCGTACTCGTGGTTCAACTGCGGTGCCGCCCGCTACGACCCGTCATCATCCTCGTCCCACCGCAGCATCCTCTGCAGCTCCACTGGGTGCAGGGCTACCTGCGGCGGCAGCTGCTTCAATGACACGTGTGGCGTGTTCGTGTACCACCTGCTGACGGAGGTGGTCATTGGCGCTGGGCTCAGTGAGGACGCGTTGGTGGTGCACCACACCGATGGGATTAAGTACAGGTCGAGGAGTAATAGTAAGCATGATTTTTTGAAAAAAACTTTGGAAATCAATATCGAAAGCTTACTAAGTTTAGTATATGATCTTATTCTTATCTGTATACCCTAGTGCATATATATGTGTGTGTGTAGAGATATCACATTGAATAAAACTCAATTTCTAATGTCGTAAATTGTATTTCTTTGTATATTGTCAACATTTTGTAAGTAGAAATGTAAGAAAAATTGAAACTTTTTAACGGTGCATTCATAGTCGTCTTCCATTTTCCGCAGCAGCTTCCTTTCTCTTGCGTGCCTCCAGAGTTCACGCGCGGAATCTCCGGAGCTGGCAATGGCGTGGTGGCGCTTTCCATTGCTCCAACCTCGCTCGCCACGAAGCTGTCGGCTGACCTTGACCTCCCCCAGAAGCTCGCTCTCTGCCTTCCTTCTTCTTCCTCCTCTTCCTCCTCTGGCCATGGCGACTTCTACATTGGCGGTGGCCCGTACTTTAGGCCTCCATTCAAACAGGACCTCTTGGAGTCACTCCTCGTCACTCAGCTGCTCGTCGATCCAGTCAGCCGACCGCCCTCTCATGGCTCTGCATCTCCGTCCGATCAGTACTTCGTCAACGTGACCGCCATCAAGGTCAATCTCGCTCGGTCAATTTCGAGGCATCATTGTTGGCTATCGACGAGAACGAAGAGGCGGGACCAAAATCAGTACTCTGATTCCGTACACGGTCCTCCACTCGGCCATCTATAAAGCTCTGGTTGTGGAGTTTTGGAAGCAGGCAGCGGAGAAGAAAATTAAGAGAGCAGAGCCGATCAGCCTGTTCGGGGCATGCTTCGATGCGAGGAGCATAAGGAGCGGGGTGTTGGGGCCGGATGTGCCAGCGATCGTGCTTGTGCTCCGCAGCGACGTACAGTGGAGGATTGAAGGGGCGAATTCAATGGTGAGGGTGAGCGAGGAGGTGATGTGCCTGGGGTTCGTAGAGGGAGGGTGGAAACCAATGACGGCGATCGTGATCGGGGCGCACCAGATGGAGGACAATCTGGTGGAGTTCGACGTGGCTTCGAAGACCTTCAGGTTCAGCAACTCGCTCCTGCTTCGCAACACCAGTTGCTCCCATTCTTGAGGTCAAGGATGGATGGACGTTGCTGCATTGGCAAACTAGTTTCGTTTTTATTCTTGTGGTATAATTCAATAAGCTTTGTATCGGTTTTTCACCGCCTTTATGACGTTTTTCAATTAAATGCAAAAATCGACCATGGAAAAGGCTCTTTTTTTTTCTTTTTTTTTACCGATAAATTATTACGCCAAGCGAAATTGAAAAGAGAGATATGTCAAAAACAAGCACATTGATTTTTCTCTTTACATTCCTTTCATTTTTTTTTTCTTTCTATGAAGGGTCTATGTTCAAAACAAGAATTTTGCAGATGTAAGTATTTAGTCCCCTTGCGGTGCCATTTTTAGGCCTTCTCTTGTCGAGACAAACTTTCATCTTGCTAAACTCTCGTTCCAAACATAAGGATTTTTGGCCAGTTTCTAATGCAAAAGATCGACATGCGGACTCCTAGGGTGCCAAAACTTGGCATGGGAAGTCACTTAGGGTGTGTTTGATAACATTTATACTCTTGGGAACAATTTGTTTTGAGAAATAGTTCTTTTCTATTTATGCTCCCTGGAACAATTTCTGAGTAAAATAGGGTATTTGATAACTACAAAATTTTTTTATTCTTGGAATAGAAAATGAATAAAAATGCATTTGGAATCGACAAAATTTTTTTATTTCTTTTTTCCCTAATGGTGGTGGGGACTGGCGGCGATGGGCAGTGGGCAGCCATCAGCGGGCGGGGGTAGCTTACCATCGGTCGCCAAACGTCGGTTGGCGGCCGTCAATCGCCGGTGGCTAGCTGCCCCCGCCCGCCGGTGGCCGATGGCCGCCACCGTCATCGGTCGTCAGTGGCCGCTCGCCGCCACCATTGTCGGTGGCCGCTCGCCGCCACTGCTGGTTGGCCACGGCACAACTTTATGGTTAGTGGTCAACTGGTCATAGACCAGGTATCATCCTCCCCCATGAGCCACAGTAATGTCATAGGTTTTCCCCCATCGACAGAATTCCCTAAGGAGCATGGGCTTAGTCTCAACCGTGACTCTACATCTGACCACTATTAGGTGACCTAATAGTCATGGCACAACCTCGAATGATTGGCAATCATTCGACTTAACCGGGCTATCAACTTTAATATGACCATGCAACACATTAGCAAACAGTTCATTCTTGTATTTGCTTTTGCTTGGTCATGAATGCAACATCGCTCATACGCTCATATTCATACAACATGCCATTTCAAATAACCCACGTAATATGTTATGCGGTATCACTCAACAATTCCAAAATTTCAAATTCAACAAATCAACAATCACATACATTCTCTAATTCTTGGGAATAACTTAATAAATTAAATACTTTCACTTCCACTCAGTTTTCAATCATGCATTTCATCATTATTCACGCATATAATTAACAATCGGCACTTCAAGAAAGCATAACAACCAAGAACACATCAAATTAAGACAAAAATTAGCTCTTGCATAAACAGTACCGTGAACAGTAATCGTTAACAATGCTCGTGAGTAGTAATCGTGAGCAATAATGGTGAACAGTAAATTTGTCCGAAATTAAATAAATAAATAAAAATAAATGAATTTAACCATGGTTAACAAATTAACCTAACCATAGTCAAATTAACCTAACAATGATTAAAATCTAACATTGGTTACTTTTAAAACTAACCATAGTTACTTTAATTAATTAACCTTAGTTACTTTATTACTAACTATGGTCAATTAATCTAACCCGAGTTAGCTTAATTAACTCAGCCACCATTAACAAATTAACCCATAATTAGCCAAGAACAAAAATTAAACTAATTAACCCCTAAGCAAGATTAACCCCTAAACGAGGATTAGGAAGTTAACTTACTTGGATCGAAAATCTGGCAACACCGGCGCGTAAAAGGGAATGAGGACTACAATGGGTAAGTTTAAGGATAACAACGGGTGACAAACGATGGTCGAAATGGGTCAAAAATAGTGCTAGTTATTGTTCACGTGGAACTGACTAGCAGAGGTGGAAAAGGTCAAAATGGGCGACTAGTGGCGACTAGGGGTGACCGGGGGTGCGCGGCTGGCTCCTTGACTTTGGGGACTACACTTTGGGTAGTGGCGGCAGCAAGGTTGTTTTCCTGCTGGAAAATAGCAAGGACAACAAGAAATAGTAGAAATGGAAGAGAAAAGGAAGAGAAAAAGGGAGAGAGAGAGAGAGAGAGGCTGGGCTATTGAATGAATTTGGGGAGAAAGGAGGAGAGAGAAGGTTGCTGAAAACTTGAAGGAGAAGCTAAGGCAAGTGGGCTTACCACTTGCTTGAAGGACCAATAAAAAACAAACAATAAACAAGTAAAAACAATGCCCACTTAGGCACAAAAGGAAAAGGCCAAAAAAGAGAAGCCCATGGGCTGAGGAGGGAGAGGAGAATCGGCTAGCTTGGGCCCTTTTGAGGTGAGCTGGATAGTTTAGGCCACTGGTCTTAGGCTGGCCCACCCACGGGCCCAAAATCCAGTCTAATTTTTCCTTTTTCCTACACTTCCATGTCCAATGGAAAATCCCAAAATAAATGAGACGACATCCAAATATTTAGTCCCGATATCACTGAGAAGTTGGTTTCCAAAATCAAATTAAAAATCAGGGCTAAATTGAGTCGATAGCGACTGTAGTACAATTTGAATTATTAGGGGCCATTTTAAGACTTTTTTCACATTTGACCCGTGGTCAACCATTCGTTGATCCACGTTTACGCCAATTCTTGAGTCAGGACCATCCCTTGATTGTTGTGTGATCCCGAGGGCTCAATTGATAATCATGAGTACCAGATGAAAATGATTCGGTTTACTATCGTTCGTAGTTCATATCGAAGTCATGTGGAAATCACCCGCAGATCGACTTCATATTCCTGTTGAATCAATTTATTTCTATTTCCTTAATAGTCTAGTACTTAGAGGATATCATTCCTTCCCAGGTCCTCATGGTCAAATGGTTCATTCCTGATCGAAATTGCTGGTCGAACACGTATCATTTCCTAATGGCGTCTTTCTGTAATCCGTTATCCCATGAACACATAGTTCGGAATATTTGAACTGATTAGGCCTTCGACTAACATCGCCATTTTATAAAATCCCAAAATGGGGTCAATTTTCAGGATGTTACAAGTTTGAAGTGATAGGTTTGTAGGCTCTAATAGAAATTTTGTGTCGAGAAAAAAATAGGCCATTGATGTCATTGGATGTTCCTCACTTTCAAAGTTTCAATGGCACATATGGTATTTTCTATTGGTTCATCTTTGAGAGAGAAAATGGATTCAAGATCATCATTGTCAAGAGAAATACCTGTTGTTTTCTTAAGCTTTCGGATCATCTTGATATGCTTATTCTTCTTAGTTGCCTTGGGACACTTTTTAGCAAAATGCTCCTTTTGCCCACAAATAAAGTATTTGTTTTCTTTTGTCTTCTTCTTGGAAACTTTGATTTGCGGAGAAACTTTTATCTTTTTTTCCTAGAAGATTTGAATAATCTTCTTAAAGTTCTTTTTCTTTGCAAAACACTCACAATTAGCATGTCCTTTTGGACATTGGATTTGTAGTTTAGGCTTCTACCAAGTTTTGTCAAACTGACCATTAGCTTGGAGGTAGGACTTGATGATCTGTCCTTTTTGACACAAATCATCAATAGCTAGATGAACTTCCTATTGCATTTCACCAAGTGTAGCATCCAAAGTTCTTCTCATTTTAATATGAAAATTTCTTCAACAACCATGGCAAGCTCTTTTTGAATGGACATCAAGAAGACTGTCTTGAGGGCTAGATTGGCTCCTACATCATAAAAGAGCTTTTTTTAAAGTGTTGATCTAGTTCATTTCTTTTATGGGAACAACACTTCCTATCAAAGAATTCTTGCTGCTTCAATTCCCTTTGATCATTGATATCATCAATAAAGAATTGGTGAATTAAATTGAGGGCATGGTAGAAGACTTCAAATGCTAGAAAACAATTCTGCTTTATAGGAGTGAGACAATTCCACCATCCTTTTAAACTTCCAGTAAACCCTCTAACAAATTTGGATACAATATTCCATTTTGATAGTTTTGGATCTAGTGATCCATAGTCATCCAAATATGAAATTCTTGCAACCAATCCATCCACTTTGAGTATGGAAGATCATTCAAATTAAACCCCACCTTTGGGGAGGCTATGTTTCTAGCTTCTACTTGGAACACATTGGACAAGCTTGGTTGAAACTATTTTGTAATCGGCTCCATGTCTTCATCCTAATTTGCCATCATCACTCCACGCTAGACTAGAGTATCTTGTGAAGGTGATGTTATGAATGTTTTGGATAAAGTATTCAAATTATCATTGGAGCTTTCTTCAACTTGTTTTGGTTCGACTGCAATTGTTATGATAGCTAGAGGAGCTTGTTGGTGCTAGTAAAAAGGAATCAATAGGATTAGAAATAATAAATGATGAAGGAGGATCTCCATCCCTAGATTCTAAAGCTTTCCCTTTCTTTTTCACATCTTGAACACAATCTCGTAGAGTTCTTATATGAGGGCGTTAAGCTGCCAAGTCTTGCCTAGCTAAGATTTCTATAGCTTAAAGAAGAAGTTCTGAGTTGCAAAGTTGGGGTAGTAGTTGGGGCAAAAGGATCAACTAGTTGCCTCAGATGTTGGGGAAGACCACGCTCTTTAAGTTCAGCAATGCTTTTTTCACCTTCGCTACCTCTCCCATCGGGTTTTTGAAATAATGATGCTAGATACTTCCAACTTCAAGATTAGAAAGCCTTTTTTCAAGTTTATAATCATTCCTTCAATCTTGATAGAAGCTTCTAACTTTGATCAAGCCATTCTTGCATTACCCCAAAACTTTCACACACGATTCCTAAAGTTGTACCAATTTGCTGAACAGTAGTGTTTTGAGAAATAAAGACCTTGTTTTGAAGAAGGGCATTCTTAGTCCGCCAATTTAGGATAGCTTCTCTTGTAGAAATCTTCTTGGGATTTCCACTAGGGTCAACCCTTAAAGGATTTGCTATTTTGGCAACAAGTTTATACCTCTGGCCAGAACTAGTTGTTTCAAACTCTTATTCTAGTTGTGAAGCGGGAGTCAATGGTGGAAAAGTTATAGGAGAAAACATTTACACATCTAGAGGGCTGGCCATATGCTGTTCAAGCTCCTAAACTTTTTTGGCATTTGGCATTGGATTAATAGGAGGATAGGCTTCTCTTGGCTTGAGTGGTTCTGAATTACAAAAGGAATTTCTCTTAATCCCCTTGTAGATGGATTTGTAGAATGAAGAAATGGGTTGTTGTTTGTGCTTTGTTTTCTAAAGGCTCGGGATTTGGTGGTTCATAAGGCTTATGGTCAAGAGGTGGTGGTGAAGAAACTAGAGGTTATATTGGAGTACAATTAGGCATTGCATAGGATACCATTAACTGGTACCTTCCACCATCTTCACCAAGAGGACCTATGAAAGAATCACCATCTAAGTACCTCTGGTAAAAAGGATCTCGAGCCTTTTTTTTTTCTTTTTCTTGCCAAAGGGCAGTCATCTTCATCTTTTGAAGGGATTGTGCAAAGTTCACACCGACAATTGTTGACACTTAAATTTTGGCGATTTGTTTTAATATTTATTAATTACATTGAAAAATTAGAGATTAGTTTCTAATCTCTTAACAAAAATTTCTTTCATTGAAATTGCATTGCATATAGACATTAGGACCATTTGCATCACTAGTTTTGAAATTTATCAAAAAAAAATTAATTAAAAAAAAATTAAAAAATTAAAAAATAGAAAAAAATAAAAAAATAAAAAAATAGAAAGAAAATAGAAAAGACAAAAAAGGCCAAAAAAAATAAAAGTAGGGGAAGAGGATGGGCTTCGCCGTGGGCCTGCTTCAGTTGGGTTGAGTTTGGTCATGGGCCGGTTTTCTTAGTCGGGCTAGAAAAATTAGGAATCAAAATTGGGCTTTTTTTTAAGAAATTCGTGTGGGCCCTTTTGTTTTGTTTTGTTTTTTTTAGCGGGCTTAAGGCCGGTCCGGGTCCTTTAGCCCAACCTGGACCGGCAGGGTCCGAATCGGGTCAGCAGGGTCGGGTTTCCTGACCCGGTCCAAATCATTTCCTTTAAAAATATTCAAAAAAATCGAAAATTCAGAAAATCATAAAAACATGAAAAATATTTAAAAAAAAATCATAAATTTTTTTGGAATTTCAGAAAATTCATGAAAAATTCAGAAACCTGAAAACTCATAATATATATATATATATATATATATATATAATACTTTTTTTAATAAAAAAACCAGAAAATATTAAAATATTGAAAATTCCAAAAAAATTCAAAAATCCCAAAAATTCCGAGATTGTTTTAGAGTTCCCTAAAAAGCTCTAAAATAATTCTTGGACCATTTTCTCTCTAAAAAAAATGTTGGAAAATCATCGGTCTAAAATTATGCTCAAAACTGAGCAGGCCCTTATGGCTTTACCTTAGGGTTAATTATCCTTGGATACAATTGCCCTTGATAGCATGCTTAGGATGCGATGATTATGGTTTCCCCCTTAGTTTAATTAGGATTTATTTTCGTCTGCAATTTATTTAATGCTTTCTTTAATTGCTGATTGCTATTTTGATGATTGCGCACTCGCATGATCACCTCATATATTAGTGATTAATTCTAAAATCAATCCAAACTGCCTGACAAAAGTCTTTTTTGAAATGAACAAGATTAGGTACCGAAAGGGTACTAATTGGTTAATTAGTGTAATCAAGTCCCCGATCCTAGAATCTCTAGTTACGTAGAAAGTGAGGCCCACTCTCATGCCTCGCTTGGTTTCTAGCTGACCCTAATAGGCTAGTGGCGACTCCTCATTTGAAGATTTTCATGAACACCCAACGTCGCGCAGGGTATGGGCTTGGGAGAGCCCATGTCTAATGAGGGTCCTAGATCCACCCTCTGGACAATACCCCTAAACCTATTTATTTATTTAGATATTCCTCTCCCCCATTCGGGATCGAAAAAATAGGTCGCGACAGCTTGGCGACTCCACTGGGGACTTGGTTTTGAACCTTAGAGGACTTAGGCCTAAGTTAATCTTGTTCAAAAATATTTTTGTTTGGCAGCAAGGATTCCAGGTACGCCTTTAACATCAAAGGTGTTAAATGTTTTTGCAGAATGGGAGGTATAAGGGGAAGTGTTTGCTCACCTTTGTCTTGCAGGGAGGTGTAGGAATGTATGGTTTATTTTTATGTACGAAGTGTTGTTTGCTTATAAATTGTTGTGCATGTATCCTTTGTATTGCACTACACCCTAGCACACACAACCTGCCGCCGGACCTGGGCCGCGTAGGATCACTTAGGATGGTGTTGAGATGAATGCCACTCCGACTACCACCATGTAGTACGAGTCGCCCATCTCAATTCCGAAATTCTTCTGACGTCGAGAGCTTCCACCCCAGTTGCAACCGCGCAACACGGGTCGACTCTTTGACAAAGCCGGAGTCATGGGAACCCCGACCCAACCGCGACCAAGTTGGTTCAGTCCGGTAATCCCGTGGCTTCATTTGAGCCGTCTAGAGTAGTAATTGACCCACAGTCTCATGCGTATGTCTATGTGATTGAAAAAAGAAGGAGGAAAAGAAAAAATTCATCACCATTGGTGAGTGTGATTTCTCATTTTACTTGTTCATTTTTTATTGAAACTTTCATTTTTAAAATTTGCGGTGATCAATCGAATGCCCTCAGTGTAGGCTTCTAATTGGGAAAATTGGCAATTATTCTTCATAAGTAAACATTCAATGTCAATTTCAAAAATCATTAATTTAGCCCTACACAACGGGTGATTTCGTTAAAGTTTCCAATCATGGGCTTAAAATCACACCTCGTCAAAAAAATCCTTCCAATTCATGATTATGTTTTGGGGCACAAAAAATTTGAAATCACACTTTTAATCAAATTCTTGCCCTCTCACATTTTGAGATTGAAAATTCAAATCACATTTTGTATATAGATTTCTCAAAATAAAAATCACCTCATTTCGGCGACAGTGAAAGCACAAATCAATCTTTCAAAATTAATGCCACATTTTTGCATATGAAACCTTTTGAGAATAGAGTGGGCATTCAATTGATAATCGCGGATTGATCTTTTAATGATGTCTCCTCTTATGATTAAATCTTGGCGAAATACTGAAATCCTGTAATAGGAGTTATGGGGCATGTGCCATCGTCTTGATTTCATTTTAAAAGGTGACATCATTGAAAGATCATTTTTTCATTTATATGCTAGCATTATTTCATTCTTGCAGGGTGTGAGTAACATTTATTCTTTGACATTTGCTTGACCATGCAAATAAGTGGGCTTTAAACTCGAACGAGAATTGATTTTTACACTCATCGATACATGGTTTTCTTGTATTTTATCACTGTTTTTATTCTTATTAACAATCACGTTTTCCATTTTAGGTTTCGATTGTAGGCCCAACTGACACTTTTCAAAATCATGAAACACACATTTTTAGTAACGAAATCCAATTTCAAAAAAAATAAATAAATAAATAAAAGAAAAAAAAAGAGAAAGAAAAATTGAAGCGTTTCGGACGAACTTTCAAGGTCAAGCTTTTATGCTTTTAGCTTCAAAACTTGTCGAAAAATGAGTTTCTGGAAGAACTCGCGTATGATTTTATCTCTTCTCTTAACCACTTTAGTAGGTTGACCCGCAAGATGATACTTTGAAATGGTAAGGTTGTAATCGTTCCAGTGGGAATCTCTTGTGCAACAACTGACTTGTTCATCCATTCTTTCCTGATTAATCAGGTAAAATGAAGAGGTCATTTGAGGTTGTTAATTACCTTCTCTAAAGGACAAAAGCATAAACCCTTGGAATTCGAGATGAACACGACATGCGTGATCATTAATGGAAATGTATCAAGGAAGACGCAAGACGCGAGAAATCCCACCCACTGATCCGCCAAAGCACAAGATGAGAAACCGTCAGGACCGTTTGCTGCAATTGCATAGATAGGGAATTTACATAAGGAGGACATGCTTGCTTTTGTTGTTCTGAAAGTTGCAAAGTCCAGGAATGTTCACTTCTTTTGGGTTTTGGAATTAGATAAGGATTTTGGCCCTTAAATGGAAAAAGAAAGCAACTTTGGACACCGTCGGCAGCTTTAGCCGAGTGGTATCCGGGGAGGAATCCGCCTGGTCCGATCGGGAGTTCGAATCCCGAAAGTGGCAGTGGCCGCATAAATAAAAACAAAATAAAAAAAAGAGAAAAAAAAAGGCGAAAACCAATTTTTTGCAACTTTTATTTTTGCGCCCTTTCCCCCCTCTCCATCAGCCACTTCTCTCTCTCCCCCTCACTCGATTCTGGTTTTGACCAAACCATATGCCACTACCGCTACTCCAGCCACCGGTCGTCGAGGGCCGTTGCATCTGCCTCCGTCCACCATCCCCCAACCAGACCGAGCTACTGGATGTCTCCTCTTATGATCAAATCTTGGTGAAATACCGAAATCCTATAATAGGAGTTCTGGGGCATATACCATCACCTCGATTCCGTTATAAGAGGAGACCTCATTGAAAGATCATTTTCTCGTTCACATACTGACATTGTTTCCTTTTCTTGCAGAATGCGTGAAGGCCACTCTTTGAACTTGACCGTGCTAAGAAGTGGACTTTAAATTTAGGATGAGAATCTTTGTATCTCATAGGAGTGTATTGAATTTTCTTTGTGTCTTTATTCTTTTTAAGGATGATGTTTTCAATTCCAAGTCGATTATAAGCCCAATTGACTCAATTTTCTGAGCAAAGAAATTCAAATTTGTAAACATCCTTTGACTTCGAGGGCAATTCGGAAGTTGGTATTTAATTGAATTTCCATGAGTTTTAGAAAGTCAATACATTTTGTTTCTCTCACATATAGGGAATCTCGAGAAGGAATATCCAGGATGGTAAAATAATGATCGTTCCAATGGAATCAATTTATTCTAAAACTGATTTGTTCATACATTTCTTGCAGGGGAGAACTAAACAATTTTGACATTGGTATTTGAATTAGATCACAAGCAAATACTCGCACGAGTCTTGACCTTGGAATTCAAAAAATGAGAGTCCAACTTTGACATTTGACTCTGGGGCAATGTCTCTCTTTCCCCACCAATGACACATGTTGGGGCAAAATTCATCACAAAAGGATGTATCGTTCCCAAATTGAGTCACAATTAAGTAGGGAGATAACATAGTCCATCTTCTTTTATCACAGGGCGATCACTGACACAAGTCACTCAAAGCATAGTAAATTGCACCCATGGAGCATGATGAAATGGAGTCAATCAATTCAACACCGAAAGGATGTATCGTTCTTAAATTAATCCAATTCAATGTTAGAATGCAAGTAACATGCTTTGTCTCTTGTAGGAAAAAATGCACAATGACCGCGGGAGCAATGCCTTTCATCAAAGAAGCATGTTAAAGCACAACCATCCATTTTGGCATAAAGGATGTATTTCGTTCCTAAATGATTTCCAATTGAGGGTGGAAATAACATGCCCAATCCTTTTCTTCACAGGCGATAAATGGGGCAAAGCATCCAAGAAACAATGCCCTCCAATGTCGAGACATAAATGCTCATACCCGAAGAACAAAAACATATGAAGGGTAAATTGTATCGATTCCAATTGCTCATGTTGATATTGGTCTCTAACATGATCATTTTTTCCTTTGATGGGGAAACAGCAGATGCAAAAAATTACAAGTGAAGGGCAATTTGGGGTTGCCAAATATCCAAGAGGACGATGTTGGCACTTGAGTGATAAATGCAAGTGGAGGGTAATAATGTATCGTCTCCAATTTTCAATCCTTGAATATTCTTGCACTAATACTTTCCTTCTTATTCTTTACAGGGTTACTAAGTCGCCATGTTGCAGGTAAGTACCCTTCTTCTCAAAATCAAAAGGAAGACAAAATTGAGAATTTTCAAAACAAAAAATTTCAGCATTTTACTTGGAGCATGTAAAAAGAAGAAAAAAAAAAGATAAAAATTGAAAAAAATTTCACAAAAGTTTCTGAGCATTGTTTTTGATCTCAAAATTGTATGTCTGCTTGGAGGATCACTCATTTAGAATCAAAACTCCTCATGGAGATTAATCTACTCAGATGATCTCGACTAAATGAAATTGAGATGTTTAATTGTGCCAAGCGAGAGACACTTAGGATGAGGAAAGGCAACCTATTTCCAAACACGTCCTTTAAACACTTTGAGAGTCAAGCGGAAAAAGAAAAGCCGTGTCATTTAAGGACGAGGGATTCATTCGCAGGCGGTACATGGACCAAAGTGAAAAGAAGAATTTCTTTCTGTACCCTATACACTGCAAGTGACAATAGTCTACCCATTTGAGCCTGTAAATTTAAAGAATTTTCTACAAAATACCCCTGTCAAGGACCACCCCACAATGGGGCAAATTTGGAGGTTTCGGTTGACATCATATGGCGAGAAGAATGAGAAAGACTGCTTTGCTTTCACTTGCATCAATCTTTTGTAGTGACTTCAGGTGGGTTCTTATGGAAACTCGAGGTATCCCAAAATGAAGAAGAGCATTCATTTCTCTACCTAAACACTTATGCCCTTTGCTTAGCCAAGTTGAGCCTAAATATTCATTTCTAAAGCCCAAATGGTGATTATCTCCCCCCACTGGGGCAAGGCATATGATTTATCAGGGCAATTGGCGTTTACATGAAAACGTAGAAAATGTCTTGAAAGTCCTAAGGGCTCAAACAAGAAATCAATGAAAACTAGGGGGCATGAAAAAGCAGTGTGCCTGGTAAAAGCAAGGCCCATGCCCATTTTAAAAAAAATGAATGAGTGAAAGAAAAAGAGAGTGAGAAAAGTTGCATCGAAAAGAAAGACTTTCTTGTGTGAAAAGTTGTCAAAGTCAAAATCCTTGCGTTGAAAAAAGTTGCAAATGCAAAAACCATTAGATGAAAGAGCAAAGCTCTCATGTTGAGATGCTTAGGACTTTCGAGACAAAGTTAGATTTCCAAAGTCAAGTGCATTCGAAAATTGGATGAAATGGTAATGATACCATGATGATCATCAACTCTCAAACCCCTCTTCAAAGAAAATTCTAAGCCTTTTGAGCCTATAACCGAACCAACATTACAACCCCTTCCCGAAGTCTCTTCAGATTGGGATGACTCGAGTGAAAGTAAGGACTTGTCAAAGAAGCTACCGCTTAAAGAAGCGAGGGCGAAGTTGTCTTATCTCATTAGGTTTCTTGACTTGTAAACTTGGCAAAGATGCCGATCGATGATTATTTCATTTCACGGCCAATGATGTTTATCCTTGTTGAAACCTTCACCAAATCACATCATGACCCTTTCAAAAGACCTCTTAGATTGGTCAATATGTACTTATTGCGAATGATTCTCAAAGCCTTTGGTATAGGTTATGTGAGATACACCCAGTGATCAACTATGCTTCCCACATTAAGGGATGGGATCAAATAGTCATTTTCTTGAGAAGATGTGAGAAGCCCTTTCGGATTAAGAGCCCTTGCTTGGCATGTTTAATGAATCATTCTCATAAGTCGGGATTACTTCGATATGGACTTTTCTTCTAAAGGAATTTGAGAATTGATGATATCTTCCAAACTTGATGGCAATTTTGCGATACTAAGCAGTGTCGTGTATTTACCAAATAATTGAATTAGCTCGATTTGCTCATGCAATCGTTGCTTTCTCATCTTCAACATTTTTCTAAATTGTCTCAAATGACATGTTTTTCAAGTTAATCTTGTCTGGCTCCCCTAGTAAAATCATGTATTTTTCAACGGTTTGTGGTCTACCCTTAAACCACTCGGTTTGTGGTCCACCCTTAAACCACACGGTTCGTGATATACCCTTAAATCACTCGGTTCGTGATATACCCTTAAATCACACGGTTTGTGGTCCACCCTTAAACCACACGGTTCGTGATATACCCTTAAATCACACGGTTTGTGGTCAACCCTTAAACCACACAGTTGGTGGTCTTCCCTTAAACCACGGGGTTTGTGGTCATCCTTAAACCACGGGATTTGTGGTTATTCGAAACCACACGGTTTGTGGTCAACCCTTAAACCACACGGTTGGTGGTCTTTCCTTAAACCACGGGGTTTGTGGTTATCCGAAACCACACGGTTCGTGATATACCCTTAAATCACTCGGTTGGTGGTCTTTCCTTAAACCACGGGGTTTGTGGTTATCCGAAACCACACGGTTTGTGGTCTACCCTTAAACCACACGGTTTGTGGTCTACCCTTAAACCACACGGTTGGTGGTCTTTCCTTAAACCACGGGGTTTGTGGTTATCCGAAACCACATGGTTGGTGGTCTTCCCTTAAACCACGGCGTTTGTGGTTATCCGAAACCACACGGTTTGTGGTTCATCCTTAAACCACACTTATCTTTCATAGTCAAAACCCGTTTTTACATGGTGAGATCTCCCTTCCAGTCAAAACTAGTTACCACATAATAAGACTTTCTCATCTTGGTTTTTGAAAAAAAAAAAAAAAAAAAGATCATGCATTCACATCATTATCTCATATGCAACCCCTGATCATCATCGTTCATGGACAAAATTTAAGTGTCTCTCGTCTTTGAAAGGAACCTCCTTGAGCTCCCATTCAAAGAGGGGCAGCTGTTGACACTTAAATTTTGGCGATTTGTTTTAGCATTTATTAACTACATTGGAAAATTAGAGATTAGTTTCTAATCTCTTAACAAAAAATTGTTTCATTAAAATTGCATCACATATAGACATTAGGAGCACTTGCATTAGTAGTATTAAAATTTATCAAAAAAATTAATTAAAAAAAAATTTTAAAAAAAAATCGAAAATTAAAAAAAAATCGAAAAAGAGGACGGGCCAAGGCCGGGGCTGCCTAGCCTGCCCCACGTGGCCCATTCCCTTTCCTAGCACGGGCTCGGCCCATTTCTTTGTTTTCCTTTCCTTTCTCGGCCCGGCCCGGCCATCTTTCTTCTCCTTTCTTTCTCCTCCACGCGTGGGACCTGCGGCAGAAGAAAAAGACAGCAAGTCAGCGCAGCAGCAAGTGAGCAGGAAGCAAAGGCAGAAGCGCAGGAGAAGGCAGCAGCAGAAAATCAGCAGGGAGGGTTAGGTCGGTCAGGAAACTGACAAAGCAAATCGGACACGCTTGCTGGGAGGAAAAGGGGAACCCAGCGGCTGTTTTCGGGGGGGTTTTCGGAAGCGAAACCGGGAGGTTCTTTAGAGAAAAATCGAGGGAGAGCCAGAGAGAACAAACGGAGAACAGGGGAGCTCCAAGGAAAAGACGGAGAAGGGGGGAGGTTCTTCAAAAAAAAACCCGAGAGAGAAAAAAGAGTGGAAGAGAAACCGAGAACGGAGAGAGGAAAGGAGTGGGGAAGTGAGAACGAACCGAGAGCCCGAGAGAGAGGGGGCCGGAGAAAAGGGGTGAGCGGCTCGTGAAAGTTTCCTCAGAGAAAGATCCGAAAAAAAACCGGGAGAAAAGAGAGAGAGACCGGGAGAGAGCACTGTGACAGAAAAAGGCAAAACCGAGAGAAAAAAGAACCAGTGAGGAGAACCGAGAGACGAGGCAGAACCGGAGGAAGAAGGAATCCTCGAGGAGCAGTTTGCTGTCGCCGGAAGCCCGCCCGCCGCCGTCGTCCGCCGCAGCTCGTCCCTCGAACGAGGTACGTCTCCCTAAACCTCGGTCGTTCTATTCTTCGGGAGAATACCGGGCCGGAGCTCGCGGCCGACCGGCTCGCGCAAGCTCCGGCCCTCGTCGTCCTTGCATTTCGCTTCCATTTTCCTTGTATTACACGTCTGAAGACTCCTAGAGCATGTTCGGGGCTCGGTTAAGCCGGAAACCTTTGATTTTGGTAGTGCCCGTCAACAGTTCGATGAAATGTCTCAATGAGGAAACCGAACCAACCCCTCGACCGGAGCCCGGCTCTCGGTTTCTTTTGCGTTGTTCAGGGTTATACCGTTGTCATGTACCGTCTCAGTCCTTTTCCTAGCTTTTCGGTAGGTTCCGCGCGTTTAAGTAGGCCGAGGTGTGTATCTCGCCGGAGCCAACCCGGCGACCCTCGAACACCGGCCAGCTAGTGGCCGGCGGTGCTCGGCGTCGGTCGGGCTGAACGACCGACGCCGGACGGTGACATAGTGACCTCTCAAAAGCCGGCACGGGCTCGTCGTGCGTGGAGGCGGGCCGGCGAAGGCGCGGAACTGCAGGAGCTCCCGTCGGGCGTGCGTGGGGGAAAACATGCAGAAGAAGAAATGAAGAAGAAGACCAAAAAGAATAAAAAGTAAGGAAAAAGAGAAAAAGAAAAATTGGAAAAAGAATAAATAAGAAGAAAAGAAAAGGGCTGCATAAAGACGTGCATGGGGAAGAAGCATGCAGAAAAGAAAACAAAAAAAAAAAGATTAAAACATTAAAACATTAAAAAAATAATAATAATAAATAATAATAAAAATTGTTAAAATTTCCTTTTTTTAGTCCTATCGGGTAGGATCCCGGTAGTCGGGCCAGGCTGTCGATGCGGATCGGGTTAACCGGTCCAAACCCGTTACCCGAATATTTTATAATATAAAAAATCCAAATAAAAATCCAAAATTTCAGAAAATCATAAAAAATATTAAAAAAATGTTAAAAAATCATTAAAATTTCGAAATTTCATAAAATTCATGGAAAATTCAGAAACCTGAAAAATTGTGGAGATTTTCGAAAGAAAAAATATAATATTTTTAATTAAAAAAATCAAAAAAATATTAAAATATTGAAAGTTCCAAAAAAATTTCAAAAAAATCCCAAAAACCCCGAGTTGATTTTAGAGATTCATAAAAAGCTCTAAAATAATTCTTGGATCAATTTTCTCTTAAAAAGTGTTGGAAAATCATCGGCCTAAGATTGTGCTTAAAATCGAACAAGCCTTCCCAGCTTCACCTTAGGGTTTTAATTATCCTCGGATACAATTGCCCTTGAATGCACGCTTATGATGCGATGATTATGATTTGCCCCCTTAGTTTAATTAGGATTTATTTTCGTCTGTAATTTATTTAATGCTTTCTTTAATTGCTGATTGCTATTTTGATGATTGCGCACCCGCATGATCACCTCATATGTTAGTGGTTAATTCTAAAATCAATCCGAACTGCCTGACAAAAGTCTTTTGAAATGAACAAGATTAGGTACCGAAAGGGCATTAATTGGTTAATTAGTGTAATCAAGTCCCCGACTCTAGAATCTCTGGTTGCGTAGAAAGTGAGAAACCCCTCGACCGGAGCCCGGCTCTCGGTTTCTTTTGCGTTGTTCAGGGTTATACCGTTGTCATGTACCGTCTCAGTCCTTTTCCTAGCTTTTCGGTAGGTTCCGCGCGTTTAAGTAGGCCGAGGTGTGTATCTCGCCGGAGCCAACCCGGCGACCCTCGAACACCGGCCAGCTAGTGGCCGGCGGTGCTCGGCGTCGGTCGGGCTGAACGACCGACGCCGGACGGTGACATAGTGACCTCTCAAAAGCCGGCACGGGCTCGTCGTGCGTGGAGGCGGGCCGGCGAAGGCGCGGAACTGCAGGAGCTCCCGTCGGGCGTGCGTGGGGGAAAACATGCAGAAGAAGAAATGAAGAAGAAGACCAAAAAGAATAAAAAAGTAAGGAAAAAGAGAAAAAGAAAAATTGGAAAAAGAATAAATAAGAAGAAAAGAAAAGGGCTGCATAAAGACGTGCATGGGGAAGAAGCATGCAGAAAAGAAAACAAAAAAAAAAAGATTAAAACATTAAAACATTAAAAAAATAATAATAATAAATAATAATAAAAATTGTTAAAATTTCCTTTTTTTAGTCCTATCGGGTAGGATCCCGGTAGTCGGGCCAGGCTGTCGATGCGGATCGGGTTAACCGGTCCAAACCCGTTACCCGAATATTTTATAATATAAAAAATCCAAATAAAAATCCAAAATTTCAGAAAATCATANATCTCTGGTTACGTAGAAAGTGAGGTCCACTCCCGTGCCTCGCTTGGTTTCTAGCCGACCCCAATAGGCTAGTGGCGACTCCTCATTCGAAGATTTTCACGAACACCCAACGTCGCGCGGGGTATGGGCTTGGGAGAGCCTATGTCTAATGAGGGTTTTGGACCCGCCTTATGGACAATACCCCTAAACCTATTTATTCAGACATTCCTTTCCCCATCCGGGACGAAAAAAATAGGTCGCGACAGACCCCCACCGCCCGCCGGTCACCAGCTGCAAGGCAAAGGACGGCGACGAGAGGCCGGCGATGGGTGGGTGGCCGCGTGTTATAAGTGATGAGAAGTCTCCAAGAAATAGTTTCTAGAAATTGTTCCCAGAAATAAAAAGTTATTTTTTTCTACTTCTCATTTCTACTCCAAATCTATTCCCAGAAACAACTTTCTATTCCGGGGAATAGAAAAATCAGTTGGCGTTACCAAACGCATTTCTGTTCTTTTTCTATTCCAGAGAACAAAAGAACAGAAAAATAGAAAAATTGGAATGATTCCAAACAGACCCCCAGCCTCCGGCAATGGGCAATGGTCTTAATGCCCAACCATGACCCCTACACCTTTTTTCATTTTTAAAAATTATTTTAGTTGTTTTTTAGTTTTTTACTATTATTTAAATAAAATTTAAAGTAAAAGGTAATATAAAATGCCATGTAGGAAAAAATGACACATCAACATTTTATATTAGATAAATTGATAGTGTTAACGAAAGGACTCGATTGGACTAATTTGATAAATTTTAGAATTTGATTGCACTTTCGTAACAAGTTCTAAGACATTCTAAAACTTATAGTACAAAAGGCTTGAAATGTTCTTATTTTCTCAAATAAGAACCTAAAGCAGACTATATTTCAAATAAATGTACAAAATAGATCTTGTTTTAAATAAGGATAAAAAATATCATCATTTTCTCGAATAAAGACTTGAAGTGAACCTTACATCAAATAAGGATGTGAAATGACTATATCAATCTCAAAGAGTGCTTAAACTCATTGGCTAAGAAGGGCAATTTTGTCTTTTCCATTTTTTGTTTTTTCTTTTAATAAACAAATAAAAATTAATTAAAAAAGGAGGGCCTCTGGTCGACGAGTGTCAACAACCGTTGCCCCACTAGCGATGGGGCGATAACCCCACCTCGGTTTTTCCTTTTTTTATTAAGTTTTTTAATTTTTAATATAATTTATTTTCAATTTACATTGTGTTTGGATGAAAACATCCTCGAGGAATATTTTGTCATTAATGAGGCTAAGTCCTTATTTGAAATAACAATATCCGCTTTAAGTCTTTCTTTAAAACTAATATGATTATTTGAAATAAGATTTATTTTTAGCCTTTATTTAAAAAATGAAAGCATTTTGAGCTTTTATTTAGAATTTTCCCAACTAAAAATTATGTGCGTAGCCAGACGTTGCTTTTAATTAAGAAACAGTTAAAGAGTTGACTTGACTCGATCAAATTTACTTGAATTTTTCGCTATGTCTTGATCGAACTCCGTGCGTGTCTAAGCCCCGAGGTGGGTGAAAAATAATGTTAATCTCAAGATTTACAATGCAGCAGCTCAATGCCGTCCTCCGTTCGAACTTCGACATGGCATGTATACGCCACGAGAAACTGGGTTAGCATGGGCTACTACAAAGAGATGAAAGTCTCCTAATCTTCTCTAGATCGATGGCGACTTCTTTCATCGTCGGCCGCTTCTTCCCGTTCAATTTGAGACACCTCTGCGCGAGCGTCGCGAAGCCTGCAATTTCCTCGTCGGCGGCTTCTTGCCAGACCCGGTCATCCAGGATATTGTACAGACGATTCTCTTTCATCGCCAGAATGAAGTTCATCACTAGGCTCTTCTCTTCTACTTCGACTTTAATTCTGGATACGGCCCTCTCTCCTGTCAAGAGCTCTAAAAGGACCACCCCAAAACTGTAGACGTCGCTCTTGTCGGTGAACTGTCTCGAGTGGAAGTACTCCGGGTCTAGATAGCCGAACGTCCCTTGCAATCCCGTGGTCAGGTGAGTTTTCTCCAGGGAGACCGTCCTGGAAATCCCAAAGTCCGAGATCTTCGCGCCGTAGTTGTTGTCCAGGAGTATGTTGCTCGATTTGACGTCTCGATGGAAGATCGGCAAGGATGTAGCGGAATGCAGATAAGCCAGCGCTCCGGCAATTTCTAGAGCGATGTTCATGCGGACTTTCCAAGACATGCACGAAGAGCGATCCTCACCGTGGAGGTGCTGGGAGAGAGTCCCGTTGCTGACGAACTCATAAACTAGTAGAGGGACCTCCGTCTCGAGACAACATCCTAACATCTTCACCACGTTCCGGTGGTTTATCTCCGAGAGGATGACCACCTCGTTGATGAACTGTTCGACTTGTTTCTCGTGCATCAGATGGGACTTCTTTATGGCCACTATTCTTCCGTCGGACAGCATTCCTTTGTAAACCGTACCGAAACCTCCCTTCCCGCACATTCTGCTCTCGCTGAAGTTGTCCGTCGCTCGCTCCAGCTCCTCCGACGTGAAAATTTCGGTCTTTACAATTGCGCCTTCCCGCGAAGCTATCTGCTGGAATAACAGACCACCGTTCCGCTTGAAGAACGCCTTCTTGAGCTTGGCTCGTCTTGTCCTTCTAAGCACCCAAGCGAACCAGATTCCAATGACCAAGGTGACTATTATAGTCAAACCTATTGCGACGCCTGCACCCATCGGAGAATAGTTAGTCTATGAAAATGAAATCGCGCTTCTTGCTCAATGCCAAAGACCAACTAAGTACCGTAAAGAGCGATGTCCATACTCGTCTTGTAGCGGATGCTACGGTTTCCATCAGAACCGTTTGCAAATGGATAACCACAGTAGAATCCCCCATCGGTGTTGACGCATATGGAGTTTTGTAGATCGGCGCACCTGTTTTTAGTCCCATTGCACTCGTTAATATCTGACGTGAAAGAAGCAAATGAAATTGTTAGAGAATAGTTACAGGATTCAGGAGAGATAGGCCATTCGATTCTTCGTTCTTTTGGGATAATGTAAAATGAAGCGACGCTACTTTT
>CM026415.1:31688657-31708417 GCA_014858505.1 Corymbia citriodora subsp. variegata
CAATCACACCCTTTTCGCTGGATGCAATGCTAACTCAACTTTAGGAGGCCAAATCAGAGAAATAAACATTAGAAGAAATTGAGTGAGTTTGTGCAGCAAACTTCAGAGAAATTGATAACAAGGCAGTCACCAAGTTCTTCTCAGGTCTTTATCCTTAATTATTTTCAGATGGTTTTGAAAAAGGGACTTTTGAAGGAGTGTAACTTTTGGGTCAATATTCTCACTAGCAAATTCATTAGCCTTCCCAGAGCAGTCCAACATAAGGAATGCAAGCATCTATATCTTCTCTTATCACCTGTCCATTTTGATTAGTAGTAATCAATGCCCTGCTTGGGAAGGAGATTCTTCTCCTCCCACACCCCAGGCCCATGCTGTCCCTTTAAACAAGAAGGAATGTAAGGGCCCAAAAACACCATTGGGGAAGAAACAACGGCGATTTAGTCCTTACAAACTCAAGCCTATCAGTGTGGACTGGCTGGATGAGTCTAAACTCATGGAAACGCCTATAGGGATTTCTAATGAATCTACTGATCGGGCTATGGTGGCTGGCCCTAAAATACCACCCCGGGGTAGATGAAAATCCTAGCTTGGAACTGTCAAGGGGTGGGTACGCCTTTGACAGTTCAGGAGCTGCAAGCCCTAGTGGCTTCGCATAAACCCGCCTTAGTCTTTTTGATGGAAACCAAAAACAAAGAAGCACTGCTTCAAAGGCTCAAAAGGAGATTGAATTTTACCTACTGCGAAGTCGTTAACCCGAGGGGTACGGCCGGAGGTTTGGCAGTTTTTTGGGATGACCGCGTGGTCCTCCTTCGGAAGGAAATCTCGGAACACTTCATGAACATCACCTGCAAAGACCAAGCAGACGGAAAGGTTATGCAAGTCACCTTTCTCCACGCCCCGTATAATGTAAATAAAAGACTTGACTTTTGGAACGAAATTCGCCACATCAGCTCCTTTTCTAGGCTGCCCTGGATTTGTATGGGGGACTTCAATGAAGTCCTATTCCATTGGGAAAAGAAAGGGGCCTGTTTCCCTGACAACTCGCGCATGACATCTTTCAGAGATTTATTAAACGATTGCTCTCTCATGGATATGGAGAGCAAGGGGTGTGCTTTCACATGGTCTAACAATCGAGAAGGGCGGGCCAACATTAAAGAAAGGCTGGACAAAGTTCTTTGTACTGTGGAATGGAGAGTCATGTACCCGGAAGCCGAAGCCTATGCTCTACCAGCCATAGGCTCAGACCACAGCCCGATTATTCTGTCCCTGCAAGCTGATAGAGTTAAAAGGAAGAAAGAATTCAGGTTTGAATCATTTTGGCTTGAGAAGGCAGAGTGTAAGGGCATAATTAAGAAAGCCTGGGACTCAGTCCCACCTCAAGGTCGGACACTTCCACAAAAAATCCGAGCAGTGGCAGCAGCACTATCAATTTGGAGCAAGAGGACCTTTCCCAACGGGCGGCGAAAAATCTCCCAGCTAAAACAGGAACTACAGTCCCTTATCAACAGCGACGACTTTCCCGAGGAGAGATCAAGAGTGCAGGCCATTAAGGAGGAAATAGACACCCTCTGGAGACAAAAAGAGCTATACTGGGGCCTAAGATCGCGAATACAATGGCTAAAATGGGGCGATCGGAACACTACCTTCTTCCATGCCACTACTATCCAAAGAAGACAACGAAATAGGATCTCCCGGCTCAAGATCACAGACGATGACTGGATCGCTACACCAGATCAGATCAAACATCAAGTTGCAACCTACTACCAAGTCCTATATCGCTCTGAGGGCCAAAGGAACTTTTTGCCGGTCATTGATCAATGCCCAAGTGTGGTCACAAATCAGATGAACAGGATGCTGGTCGCAGACATTTCAGAAGAGGAGATAAAGACAGCTGCGTTCCAAATGGGGCCAGAAAAGGCCCCTGGCCCGGATGGACTAAATGGCCTTTTTTACCAAAAAAACTGGGAAAGTCTGAATGAAGGGGGATATAACGATGGAAGTCAAGGACTTCTTCCGGACAAGCCTTATGCACCCAGAACTCAACAAAACCAGCATTGTCCTAATCCCAAAAACCCAGAATCCTGAGTCTCTAGACTAGTACCGACCCATCAACCTGTGTAACTTCGGGTACAAGATCATTGCTAAGGTGCTGGCCAATAGGATCAAACCAATGCTCCCCCACATCATTGCAGAAGAGCAAAGTGCTTTCATAGGGGGGAGATGTATACAAGATAATATCTACATGGTCCAAGAAGTTCTTCATCAGCTCCGTTCTAGAAAGAGGCGAAGGAAATTTCAGGCCATCCTCAAGCTTGACATGAAGAAAGCCTATGACCGAGTCGAGTGGGATTTTCTAGAAGCCTGCCTACTAAAGATGGGATTTCAAGAACGATGGGTCACATGGGTGATGCAGTGTGTTTCGACTGTATCCCTAAGTGTCAAGGTGAATGGTGAATCCTTACCATTCTTTAGTCCATCTCGCGGTCTCAGACAAGGGGACCCTCTATCCCCCTACTTGTTTATCTTGGTGGCAAATGTTCTATCGACACTCATTGGGAAGGCAATGGAGGACCGCAGTATCAAAGGAATTAAGCTAAACAGGTGGTGCCCTACCCTTTCCCACCTCCTCTTCGCTGATGATTCCATTTTCTTCTTAGATGGAACAGTACTGGAGGCCCAAAACCTTGCACTAGTGCTAAATCAGTATTGCTTAGCCTCTGGACAGCAGATTAATTTGAACAAATCGGGCATTCACTTCAGCCGGGACTGCCCTCGGACCTTGAGGAGGAACATAGCGCAAGAGTTGAGGGTGCCGACCCTACTTCACACAGGGAAGTACCTAGGTATACCGTCAGACTGGGGAGCCTCAAAAAAGCACGTCTTCTCATGGATATTGGGGCAGGTGAACATGAAATTAGAAGGCTGGAAAGAAAAGCTAATTTCCCGGGCGGGCAAAGAAGTCCTCCTAAAAGCGGTGGTTCAGGCTATACCCCAATACGCTATGTTAGTGTTTAAAATCCCTACAGCAATTTGCAAGGCCATTGAGAGGAAAATAGCCAGCTTTTGGTGGAAAACAAGTGAACAACGAACGAGCATACATTGGAAAAGCTGGGACAAACTCAAGGTGAGAAAAGAGAAGGGGGGTTTAGGCTTCCGGGACTTGCAGAATTTTAACAAAGCTCTATTAGCCAAGCAGGCTTGGTGACTAAGTACGAAGCCGAACTCCTTATGAGGACACCTCTGCAAAGGTCTTTACTTCCCGTTCAAGGACATATGGCACGCCGGGAAAAAGCAAAGAAGTTCGTGGGGATGGCTCAGCGTACTTGCTGGCCGAGACACTATTTCACCTAATGTGCGTTGGTCTGTTAGTGATGGCGAAAGTATAAAAATCAGGGAGGACAGGTGGCTCCCAAAAGGGCTGGTCTACGGCCTGGCAAAGAAGAACGAACCCACTCTCGTGGCTGACCTCATCTCCCCTACAGCAGGAACATGGAATCTACAACTCTTACAAGACTGCTTTGATGACCATACTACTCACGAAATTCTAGCAATCCCCCTACACCCACCCTCCGGAAAGGATGCCATCGTCTGGACAGGTACGCAAACAGGGCACTATACTGTCCAAACTGGTTATTTACTGATCCAAGAACACCAAGAACAGCAAGCAAATCAAACACATCAGCAAAATACAACAGCCTCCCCGACTTACTCCCCCCCCCCCAACAAGCTGTGGAAGTTCATTTGACGTACCCATATCCCACCTAAAATTCGTTTCTTCCTATGGATGTTATGCAAGAACGCCCTACCAACCACGGACAACCTCTTTCGAAGAACAATTGTACCTGATCCCCTCTGCCCGTTGTGTCGTTCATGCTACGAAACTGTCGAGCATTTGTGCTTATTCTGCCCTTGGACGAAGGCAATATGGGGACACCAGAACCTGCGTTTACATAACACAATTCAGGACGCTACTCGCATAGCCGACTGGCTTTTTGAAACTGTGTAGAAGAACGGCTTACCAGCGCTTGAACAGGCCGCCTCCGTTCTGTGGGAAATTTGGAAAGCACGAAACGCGGCTATCTTCCAGCGCCGAAACCCACGAGCAGAAGAGGTGCTGGAATTAGCCCTCTCGACCCTCCACTGCTTCAAGGCCTGCACAACAGCATCCGACGACCTCAGTGCCGACAGATTCTGCAACAGCAGGCGCTACAGCAGATGGGAATCTCCCCCAAAAAACAGTCTCACGATAAACACGGACGGCGCTTACCTTACCGGCGAAACCGAAGGGTCAGCAGTGTGGATTTGCCGAGATTCTTCTGGTCGACTGTTGCACGGAGGAGCCCGATCGATTCCAGCAACTTCCCCTCTATTGGTTGAAGCTTGGGCGCTCGTCGATGCCCTAATTTTCTGCTCAGCCCGACTACAGGTCCCCTCAGCTTCGGTGCCCCTCCCCCTTTTTTCCCCTGCACCGTGTGACGTCGTTTTGGTTGAAACAGATAATCAGTTTTTAGCTGAAGCAATTACTCACCAGCACTATATCATGTGGGAGGCTCGGGTCCCAGTCTAGGAGTGTAGGAAAATTCTGTTGAATTTGGCCAATATCCAGGTTGTCTTCTCTCCCCGCGAGACTAATATCGCTGCAAACTGGGTTGCAAAAACCCATCGCACCAAATGTTTACCATTGAACTGGGTACAATCCCCCCCTTGTCTATGGAATCTGCTTTGTACTAATGCCCATCTTTCGGGGCCCCCAAATTTGGGTTGATTTTATGCAAGCTTTCATTTCGACCAAAAAAAAAAAAAAACTCAATGCCCTGCTCACTGAGCGGGTGGATTAACAGCCGCTGTTAGCCCTTGTTAAGCTAGAATTTACGTTAAACTCAACACCAATTCTCACTCATCCTTCCACAAACCACCTTACCAAGTAGTTTCCTCTTCAGAACATTGTCTCCATCACCCTACACCCCAAAAGGAGCTACTTTTACTCTGTCCCCAGTTTCAGACCGAACGAGCCGTACAGAACTGAAGTTCCTCCCATGTAAGACAAAGGACCATTCTAGGAGAATGGCGGTGCAATTTGGGCCGTTCATTTTGTTTTGTGTAATGGGCAACCGGACCACAAATTTACCGTAGAAGACCATTTATTTTGCATATGCCTAGGATTTAAAGTTTTCGAGGATCTTGAGGCGGTGGAGGCCAATGAGGGAGGCCGGGAAGCCGCTGGAGAAGGCATTGCCATTTAGGTAGAGGGACTTGAGGTTAACGAGGCTGCAGAGGTCAGGGGACATTGCCAGAGATATATAGTTATCCTCAGAGGCTAAGGACACAAAGCTGGTCGAGCTGGTTCGGGACCTTCCCGTACAATGTACCAGACGAGAGAGAGCTCCTATGGGGGGCATGGCCCATGGGTCTAGATAAACCCCAGTAAGAAGAAAAGAGACTAGGGTTGCGTATGTTAACGCTTCTATACCTGGAAACAATTTTTGTTTAGAAATGATTTTTTTTATTCTGTTCCTAGGAACAATTTCTGAACATTTGAAAGCGTTTGGTAACTGTTTAAAATTTTTATTCCCAAAATAGAAATGTGTTTGATAAAACCTTAAATTTCTAGTCCAAAATATTTTCTTTCAATTTTTTAATGATTTAAATACAATTTTCTTTTTTTTTCCTTTCCCTTTTCATCTTCTTCTTCCTTAATAAATCGCCGGCGGCCGGCCAGACGAGGGCCAACGCCCTCGCCAGAGCTTCGCCAGGCCCCGGTGACACCAAGCCACGATGAGGCTTGGGCCGCAAGCCTCGCCATGAGCTGGGCGAGGCTCAACCTCATCGGTGGCTGGGCAAGGTCGCCTCACCCAGCCAAGGCAAGGCCGAGCCTCGCCCAGCCACGACGAGGCTCGCGCCACGCCATGCTTGGTGTTGCCGGGGGCCAGCGAGGGCGCCGGCCAGTCGTCAACCATGGCCAAGGCCAGCAATTGGTCAAAAGTAGGGGTGAGCGGTTCCAGGTTCCTTACAGGTTCCGCTTGGAACCTGGAACCTACCATCGGGTACAGGTTCCTCATTTTTTGGAACCTGGAACCTACCCGTTGAAATCTGGAACCTAGAACCTACCCTCTCACAGGTTCCGGTTCCAGTTCCAGGGTCCAACAGGTTCTTTTTTTTTCTTTTCATTTAAGTGGAACCGGTTCCGGATCCGAAAAAGGAGGAACTGGGAACCGGAACCTCCTTCCCTAGAAACTGTACAATCTAGGAAAGCAACCATTCTGAGCAGCATATTGCTTAAGTCACACTACATAAATCACTAGAGTCTCCAGCCATTTCAAAGAGAACAGCCCTTAAAAATAGAAGCCAAGCCTTGTATATACTAAAACCTCCTCCGTGTTCAATTTTTATCTGCAAGAAGTTCTTCAAGCAGCCCTTTCAGTGATCTCCCAACGCAAACAATACTAAATATCCATTCTGTTTTCACAGCTCATTTAGGGTGCTAACCATGTGCTTCAAAGTTCAAGCATAAATTGAAGATCATTACCTTCATCAACGAAAAATCTCTAATCCCCAAGAGGAGAAAGGAGACATCAAAATTCATTCTCAAGCGAGCTATATGAGCGGTGCAAGGGATTTGGCAACATACAAGAATCACGCATGCCTCTGAACTACAAACTACATACATGCATTGTGAATTAGTTAGATGAAATGCTTACAAGGATAGTCAAGTAAGGGCCTCCAAAGGGGAAGTGCGAATATGGTTGGAGAGTTTTTCTGGATGACCGGGCACGCGTGTGAAGTCCTCCATGAGCATTCGGACGTCACGAATTGGGATGAGCATTCGGACGTCACGAATTGGGAGCGAAGGCTCCGTCCCCTGCTTCTCCGAGCGAAGGCTCCGTCCCCTGCTTCTCCGCCGTCTTTGAAGTCCAACCATTCCAACATGTACTCGATTTCCATCAATCTCAATATGCAAAGCCAAGGCTTTCCCCTATACAAGGATAAACTCAAGTAAGTGTAAAGACGGGAAAGAAGCAAAAGCACAAATAGATGCAGATAGAGAGGGCAGTTTCATTTAAGCCATACAATTGCACAGAAGATGACTCACAGGAGAGACCAAATTTGAGTAGAATTGAAGGAAAGATGCCTCCTGGACAAAAGAATAAATACCCACTAAAAGAATGTTACACGAGGAAAGGAAAGAAGTTATGAAGCATAATATTCCTAAAACAGCGAAACCTAAAGAAAACAAGAAAAAGAACAAGAAGCCCGCAGTACCTACAGATATGGTAAGATCAAATGGAGCTACAATCTCTTCGCTGTAGGAGTAAAAACTAGCAAGTCCACAAAGCTAAAAAAAGATCCTACTAATTTCCACCAAATTAAAGCAACTACAGAACTCCATATACCCTGTGATTCGGTGACACAAATCGCCTTCAGACATACACAAGAGCTCTCCTAAACGACAAGCTACAGCATTTCCTCAGATCTAACACCACAACAGGCCACCACCTGATTCCCAAACGACGCTGAGGAATTGTTCACTTCAACACCAAAGCTCGGCAAGAGCAGAAACCCAAAAGGAAAAAAAAAAAAAACAATAAACGAGGCTCAACCCATAAAACCTGGACAAGCCAAGAAATTGATGGAAGATTCTCAAATCGACACAGAACATATTCGAAACAGCACCTGTGTAAAACACAATGAACCGGCGAGAGGAAGAGATCAGAGAGGACGGATGAGCGGCGGGAGAGCTGCGACGAGCGGAGGGCGAGCGGTGGGCAGAGCCGCAAAGAGGATGGACGAGCGGCGGTGAGCAGAGCTGCGGACGGACGAGCGGCGGGTAGAGCTGCCACGAGTGGAGGGCGAACTACGACGAGTGACGGGCGAGTTGCTGACGGACGAGTGGTGGGCAAGCGGTGGGTAGAGCCGCAGAGAGGACGGACGAGCGGCGGGCAAGCTACGACGAACGGCGGGCGAGCTGCGGACGGACGAACGGGGGCAGAGCCGCAGAGAGGACGGACGAGCGGCGGCGCGAGCAGCAGGCAGAACCGTAGAGAGGACGGCGACAACAGGCGAGCGGCGGGCGACGATGACAACCGGCGAGTGGCGTGTGGCTGGCGACGATCGAGGGCTCAATTGAGTCAACTTGAGTCAACAGAAGAGCAGAAGAGAAGACACAGAAGTGAGGCGTGGTCGCGTGGGGAGAGAGGGAGAAACAGAAATGGGGGAAAAATTAGGGTTAGAAACTTAGAATTGGAGATTTTGGGGAAGGACAGACCGGACCAGTTCCGGTTCCGATTCCGGTTCCAGGTTCCGGTTTCGGTTCCGGTTCCGGTTCTACGAGGAACCGGGAACCGGAACCGGAACCGCCGGTTCCGGAAAATGGGGAACCGGGAACCGGAACCGGTTTCCCTAGAACCGGGAACCGAACCGGACCCTCCGGTTCGGTTCTCCGGTTCCCGGTTCTACCCGGGAACCGCGCTCACCCCTACATAGAAATTGATGACGATTTCGGTTAGGTCGTTGAAAGTCACTGGCGTGTGATTGTCCCATATCTGGTGGGGGGACCATATATTTCACAAGAGACCGCTGGCCGAGGAAATGAATGTGGGCGTCGAAGTGGAGTGAAGAAAGAGGTTGTGCGGAGCCGTCAAGACAGTGATGGACGACAAGAGCAAAGAGGGCCAGCTGGGGACGAAGAACCATGCGAAGTGGAGGGAGTTTCTGGTGCGCCCGAACATCATCAGTGGCTACATTGATAGGTTTATTCAGAACCTGCAAGAGCTTCTAGTTAAAAATTAGAGGTATTGATATAAAGAGATGCTGAACAGCTTCTTCAACTTCGAATTTGGTGAAGGCCAAAGACGGTGGATGCGAAGTGGCCTTTCAGATTAAGTTAAGAGTGCTGTTGCTAAAGAAGTGATATCAAGAGAAGTGATGGAGATGGGCTTAACTCATGTAATCAGCGGCGAGGACAAGTTTGATTTACGTGATCTCTGGTATGGTTTTTTCTTCATGGAAAGAGATTTCCCTTCCTTACTTTACAGAACTTTATTCAGAAAGTGTGCCCCGACTTGTCTTTTGTGGTTGAAAGTTGACTTTCTATATTCAAAATATAACGGGACTTGTCCCCAAAAAAAAGAGAGTCTCTTTTAAGTAAATTTTGAGCAAAAAGAATTACTCTTGCTACTCTCATATCATAGTCTTGCTAGCCTTTGAGCCACTATGAAAATAATAGTTTATTGTGAGCATTTTTTAATATTAATAGCAAGCGAGTGGTGAAGGCCCTTGCCCAAACCTCACCTATGGTCAGCAAGGGTTGATCGGTGTCCTCATTAGTCCATAGTTGTGGAAAAAAAGAAGAAAAAGAAAAGACAAGAAAAAGGAAAAAATTTAGAAATATTAAAAAATGTATGACAGCGAGCATTCATGTCAACAATTTCTAGCAAAAATTACTTAGGTAAAATACATTGACAAATCGTTAAATAATTTATGACTGAATCGGCACAATTAAAAACTTTAGAACTAGAGTTGATCGAATGCAAAAGATTTACGAATTTTTTGGCACATTTCCCTGAGACAGGTGGTAGACCTCTCCCGGCAAAACCTATTCATATAAATATGGGATCATCCAAATACAAGAAAGGCGATGCAAGGCCAAAAGCAAACATGGAAAGCCATGAAAACTCAAGAAAGCTTCGTGTAGTCATGTTCCCATGGTTGGGCATTAGCCACGCCACCCAATTTCTACATCTCTCAAACAAACTAGCCCAAAACGGGCACCGAGTGACCTTCTTATTGCCCCGAAAGGCGCAGCTTAAGGTGGAGCCTCTGAACCAACACCGCCTCTGACGTCCCCCTCCTTCGACCGGACTCAGGATCAGATCCTGCCCCTCTTGATCGACCTCAAGCCCAACGTCATTTTCTACCACTTTGCCCATTGGATCCCCGCCATAACCCGGCCGTTGAACATCAAGGCGATATACTACGTCATAACTGGCGTGGCAGGGCTTGCCACCCGACACAGCATATGCAGCAAGGGCACGACCAACTCAGCACAGTCCTGTCACTAGCACATGTTTCATTTTTTACATGAGCTAAATTATTTCCATAATTAGGAGGAGCAAACTAAAAGTGGGATTGACAAAAATGGTAGGGACATTAAGGGGCCACTATCTTTCTAATAAATTACCAGAGATATTTTTCTGGTAATTTCCAAAATCCTTCTAATAATATCATTAACTATTTAAAAGAATAGGAGAAAATACCATAAAATTCATAAACTATTGCATTCGTGCTAATTCAATCTTAAATATTTTAATTTAGCCAATTTAGTCATAAACTTTTTGACAATTTAGTCTTAAACTTTTCAATTGTACTAATTTAGTCATATAAGAAGTGAAGATAGCATCAGTTCTTCCCATATTCTTAATTTCAAGCAATTCATATTTCAGCCAAAGCTGTTGATGTATTCGACCAAAAAAAAAAGCCATTAATACATGTGTTAAAATTTGGTCCATGTTCCTTTTCCTACTTAGGCTTTAATTCTGTAGGTGGATGCGTGCAACTTGTTGTGTTGGTTTCTTCTGTTCGCTTCCAAGATAGAGAGTACTTATTTCCACCGACAAGGGAAAAATCTCTACAAATTTTAGAGATATTATTGTTTTTGGATTCTTCTGTGCACAACTTTCCTTGGCTCCTCTTTTACCACAAACACCAACCACTTCTTAGGAGACTCGAGTGCCACAAAATACAACTACCCACAATTAGAGTAAATGATTCTAAGGTTCTAAGGTTTTTTGATAGAAATTAATGATGATTTCAACAGGGTCGATGGGAGCCGTTGGCGTGTGGATCTCAAACACAAATTATTGAAGAAATTAACAAAATTAGTCGAGAGCAAGGTGCCCTTAGCATTACTTTTTAATTAAATGGATTCAACGTGGATTCGTTCCAAATTCATTAGCACTCATCATTAATTGGCCTTTGATTTTTTTTTGTCGGAATTAGCCTTTGATTTAAGATGGCGCTATTGCCACCCTATATGACTAAATCCACCTAACTTTCACCAAAATGACAAAATTTGCCTCAATTGTTAAATTGAATTTAATGTGGTAACCCCGAATTTATTTTCTATATCTTTTATAGTTTTTCAATTTAAATATAGGATTTACTTGTCATAATTAAGAATTTCACATGTTTAGTTTTTTCTATTGTTGGTATCCATATATATTAAAGGCACTATGTTTTCTCATTGTTAGATTTTACTTCTGTCAAAATTAGTTTTGTTAAAAAGAGAAATTTCAAAGAGACCTATTCTTTTCTACATTGTTGAACGAATTTATGGGTAAATTGTTAAGTAGATTCCAGGAAAAAAAAATTAATATCACCAATTTTTTAACACATTATTTGTTTATAAATTTTTCATTTTTGTTGTACATATCACTATCAAACCCCTTCTTACCGATTTTCATTAATATGCATATACATATAATGGGATGACTGGACGAAGCAAAAAAAAGACCTCTTTTAAGATTTTACAAAATAAAATCACAGTTACAGCATACTTTGAAAGATGAAATTTAATTAAATCAGAATTTGCATAAAATAAGGTTTTTTATCACGAAATGCTAGTGAAATCTCATTCCTACCTATATTCTAAATTTTAGGCGATTCATACTTCAGCCGAAGTTATTAATATATTCAACAAAGAAAAAGCCATTAATATGAGTTGAATTATGGTCCGTGACCGTTTTGCTACTTAAGCTTTAGCTTTGTAGGTTGATTCATGAAGCTTGTTGTGTTGATTTCTTCTGTACGTTTCCAAGATTTAGAGCACTGGATATTATTGTATTTGGATTCCTCAGTACACGACTCGCGTTAGCTCCTTCTCTACTGCAAAATCCAACTACTCCTTGAGAGACTTAAACACCACAATATACAACTTTCCATAGAAGTAGATGCTTCTGGGTTTTTCTGACGGAAATTGATAATGATTACAATAGGATCGACGAGAGTCATGTGTGATTGTCCTCTCTCTGGGTGACCAGATGTTGAACACGAGTTATTGAAGAAACTAATAAAATTAGTTAAGCGCAAGATGTCCTTGGCATTACTCTTTAATCAAATGGATTGAAAATGTGTTATTTCCAAATTCGCTAGTACCCATCATTAATTGACCTTTGATTTTCTTTTTCTTTTATCTTACTCTACTCCTACTCTAACTCTCACTAAACATATACCTAAAATTAAATCGTCTTCACCCTAACCCCTCTAAGAATGTGGAGATTCGAAACCCCACTTCCCCCTTTCTATGTAAAAAGGATAGCCACTAAACAAATGCCAATGGTTAATTGGCCTTTGATTTAAGACAAAATTTTCATTGAAAAGACAAAATTTTCATTGAAAAGACAAAATTGCCCTCAATCATTAAATTGTAATTTAATGTGGTGACCCTAAATTTATTTACTTATTTTTTTATATTTTTATATGAAAAGTGTATTTAAAGTCATAAAACTTGATATAAAAGCGTAATTGAATCCTAAAAATTTTAATAAGTGTCATTAAGTACAATCGAGTTCTAAGACATTCAAAAAAATCCAATCAATGAAAGAATGTGATTAGACTGCACATTTTAAAAGATTTAGAACTCGATTACACTTTAATGATAAGTTTTAGAAATTGATTATACTTTTTGAAATTTTTAAGACTCAATTATTACAATAGCAATAATATAAAAGAGATTTTTAAGTTTTTTACTATATTAAACACTACCTTTTTTCTTGACTATTGACCAATATATTTTTACACGGAACATGTAAAACATTATAGGAATATCCAAGAATACATTGAAACAATTCTTAGCATGCTAAAAAAAATGTAAAATGCTTAATTATGATAATTAGATCTTAAATAAAAATAAGAAAAAGAAAGAAATCAGGCAATCGCTTTATATAGCAATTGAATTATTGAGAACAATTCGGTCTTTTTAATGTAAATGGTATTGATTTAGTCATATAAAAGACGAAAATAGCGCCATTCCTACCTAAATTCTAAATTTTAGGCAATTCATATTTCACCCAAAGCCATTAATATATTCGACAAAAAAAGAGCTATTAATATATGAGTTGAAATGTGGCACTTGACCCTTTTACAACTTAGGCTTTAATTTTGTAGGCGATGCTCATCTTGTGGATTTCTTCCGTACGTTTTCAAGACAAAGCACTTATTACCACACCAATCACGGAAAAGTCTCTGCAAATTCCAAAGACGTCATTGTTTTTGGATTCTTGTGCGCGCTGCGCAAGCACGTTGGCTCCTTCTTTACCGCAAAATCCAACTACTTTTTAAGAGACTCGAACACCACAAGATACAAATCTCCACTAATTAATGAGATGCTTCTCGGCTATTCCGATAGAAATTGCTGACGATCTCAACAAGGTCGTCGAGAGTCGTTGGCGTGTGATTGTCCCATATCTGGTGGGGTGACCAGACATCATCAACACGAGACCGCTGGCCGAGGAACTGAATGTGGGCGTCGAAGTGGAGAGAGAAGAAAGAGGTTGTGCAGAGCCATCAAGAGTGAAGAGGGCCAGTTGGTGAAGAAGAAGCATGCGAAGTGGAGAGAATTTGCCATTTCCCACCAACAACCTAACCTGCCGATCTAACATCTCCCTTCTTACCATCATACCTTGCCATCCCCAAGACAGCCTAAAAAACCTTTAGTTGCCTCCCAAAAATCCCGTGAAGGGGCTTGTATGAGTCTCCAAGCCAGATTTCCCAACATGGCCTAATTGAAAGCACTAATATCCTTAAAACCCAATCCCCCAATCTTTCTCGGTTTTCAACACCTCCCATTTCTTCTAGTGAATTCCAGTTTTTGCATCGCTTTGGTTTGATTCATTTTGTAGACTAGTAATTTAGAAAGTTTAGGGTTTCTCATTTTTGTAACTATTATATACAAGTGCAAATATATCGTCTGCCTAATGATACTTTGGATAAAGACGAGGGAAAAATTCCAAATAAGTCGTGAACTTATTACATCTATGGCAATTCAGTCATGAACCTTTCAATTATACCAAATAAATCATAAACATTTTGACAATTTGCCAATGTGATTCATCTAATCAATTTAGGCCGGAAATTGCTAACATAGACATCAACTATCCTACGTAGCACAACTAGCATTGACATAAACAAATTTTACAAATTTTTTTTTATATTTTTTTCAAATTTTATTTATTTTTTCTTTATATCTCTAGGCCGTGATGCTATTAGTCGATCACTATCGGTCGCAGGCGAGGGCTTCCATCCTCTCACTAAGATCCAAGCAAGGGTGTTGGGTACTTGCCCAGTCTAGGCGAGGGCTGCGGTGAGACCATCGCAGCCCTTGCGACCAATAGGCAAGGATTGCGAACCTCTTCTAGATATGGGTGAGGGGAGGCCCTCGCCTGTAGCAAGCAAGGGGCAGAGACCCTTGCCCAAACCTCACCTATGGTCAGAGAGGGTCGGGCAACATTCTCGCCAACCCACAGTTGTGAAAAAAAAAAATGAAAGACGAGAAAAAGGAAAAAAATTCAAAAATATTAAAAAACGTATAACAAGGAACGTTCATGTCAAAAAAATTTAGCCAAAATTGCTCAGATGGAATACATTAGCAAATAGTCAAAAGATTTATGACTAAACTAGCACAATAAAAAAAAATTAGAACTGAAATTGATCGAATGCAAAAGATTTAGGATTTTTTTGGTACAATTTTCTAAAACGGGTGGTGGACCTCTCCCGGCTAAACCTATTCATATAAATATGGGATCATCCAAGCACAAGAAAGGCCATGCAAGGCCAAAAGCAAACATGGAAAGCCATGAAAATTCAAGAAAGCTTCGTGTAGTCATGTTCCCATGGCTGGCCATTAGCCACGCCACCCAATTTCTACATCTCTCAAACAAACTAGCCCAAAACGGGCACCGAGTGACCCTCTTACTGCCCCGAAAGGCGCAGCTTAAGTTGGAGCCGCTAAACCAACACCAAGATCTCATTCACTTCTCCTCCATTACTGTCCCCGAAGTGGATGGCCTCCCATCCGGCGCAGAAACAGCCTCTGACGTCCCCGCCCAACTCCACCGCTCGCTCTACACCTCCTTCGACCGGACTCAGGATCAGATCCTGCCCCTTTTGATTGACCTCAAGCCCGACGTCATTTTCTACGACTTCGCCCATTGGATCCCCGCCGTAACCCGGCTGTTGAACATCAAGGCGATATACTACGTCACAGTCGGTGTGGCGGGGCTTGCACTAAGGCTTACCCCAGCAAGGAGGATCTCAAAGGGAGTCACCATTGAAGAACTGATGCACCCACGCCGGGCTATCCATCTTCACGGGTAGTCCCCGAAGAGGCCTTTCAAGCGTTGTTCCTGGCTGAGGAGCTCGGAAGCGGAGTCTCGTTCTACGACCGAATCACTACGAGCCTAAGGGAGTGCGATGCCATTGCCACGAGGACGTATCACGAATTGGAAGGCAAGTACTGTGAGTACCTTGGGGAGCAGTACGGGAAGAGAGTGCTCTTCAGTGGACCCGTCCTGCCTCAAGCACAAGGGGAACACCTAGAAGAGAAATGGGCTTCTTGGCTGAACATGTTCGGACCGAGCTCAGTGGTGTTCTGTGCGCTTGGGAGCGAGATCAAGCTGACAAAGGAGAAGTTGCAAGAGATGCTTCTAGGGTTTGAGCTAAGCGGGCATCCGTTCCTCGTGGCTTTGGCCACTCCGGACTGATGCGATCGAATCGAAGAAGCATTTCCACGTGGGTTTGGGGAGAGGACCCGAGAGAGAGGCCTCGTTAGTGGGGACTGGGTGCCCCAGTCGCTGATACTGAAACACCCATCTGTGGGGTGCTTCGTGACTCATTGTGGATATGGGTCGATGTGGGAGTCCTTGCTCAGTGACTGCAGGATATTGACTTTCCCACAGATTGCAGACCAGTTCATGAATTCGAGGATGATGGTGGATGAGTTGGGGGTTGCTGTTGAAGTGAAGAAAGAAGGGGAGAGAGAGAGGTTCCTGAGCAAGGAGAGCTTGAGTGAGGCCATCAAGTTGGTGATGGACAAAGACGGTGAAGTAGCGTCGAGGCTTAAAAGCAACCATGCTAAATTGAAGGATGTCGTAGCTGGGGAAGGCCTGGAAGAAAGGTACACGCGTACTTTCCTCCAGAATCTGCAATCCCTTTTGGTAACTTCAAAGTCATCTGAGGTTTGATAGTACCAAAAGAGCATCAGATTTATTTAGCCGTTGATTGATTCGGTTGTTGCTAGCGGTGGCTCTCTTGTGGCAATATAGCCCTATTTGTGTCGTGTTATGTTAATCTTATTGCACATCTCTACTTATATGTATGATTTTCAAAACCTATCGTTACGATGGTTTTAAACCAAAATCAATAAGAATGTATCTTCACTAATTAGTAAAGTAAAGCCTAAAAATAATGTTGCTGAATTCTGAAATTGGATTCCTCATTTTCAAGTCATCAATGGGCATCTTAGTCCATGAATTATTCAAAATCCATCTTAGGCTTCATTAATTCGAGCAACTTTTCCATACGAATGCAAAATTTTCCTAGATGATTCGGCTCTAGCAAACTATCAATTTTACATATTCTGCAATCAAACACATTACATTTTTCAATCTGACTCTGGAGTTGATCAGCAATTCTGAACATGATGAAAAAACGGAATATAAAGTACGTTCACAAAGAAAAAACTATAATGTATCTTGCATTTTGAGACCATGCTTCAGAGAGAAGTAAATGAAAATACCATTATTTATCAATAGTCCTGTTCTTAATCTGAAATGGCAAAAATGAGAAAGGTGGATCACGATCAACAATAAAAAAATTGGTGCAATCTCACATGGAGGATCTCGGAATCAATAAACAAGAAAAACGGGGAAAAAATAGAGATGGAAGAAGGAAAATTGAAAAAGGGGGGGAAATATCAACAAGGAATCTTCTCAGTGAACCACCGGAGGATCTTGATGGGAAGCTTCAAAAGGCTCACGGCCAGCTTTGCCACCCCGACACAGCATATGCAGCAAGGGCACAAGCAACTCAGCACAGTCCTGTCATTAGCACATGTTTCATTTTTACATGGGCTAAATTATTTCCATGATTACCAGGAGCAAACTAAAACGGGAATTGACAAAAATGGTAGGGAAACAAAGAGGCCACTATCTTTTTGGTAAATTCCCGGAGAAATTTTTTCTCATAATTTCCAAAATCCTTCTACTAATATCATTAACTATTTAAAAGAATAAAAGAAAATATGATAACAATAATAAATTATTGCATTCGTACAAATTCAGTTATAAACATTTTAATTTGGCTAATTTAGTACTTTTTGACAATTTGACAATTTAGTCCTAGACTTTTTAATTATGCTAATTTTAGTCATTTGGCAATTTGGCAATTTAATTTTCTAACTAATTTAGTTGCAAATTGCTGATGTTGATAATTTTTACAATTCTTTTATTTTTTTGATTTTTTATCTTTTCTTTTCTTTTCTTTCTTTTCTTTTCTTTTTTCCTTTGCTAACCACTAGCGGGGGCCTTGATGCCCTCGCCAGCTATGAGGATCATCCTCGCCAGCCTTAAAGTGCCTCAAGTAACTAGTTCAAGTTTTTTTTCAACCGACAAAAAAAAATAGTTCAAATTTTTTAGCTTTATTCATCATATCATGGAGGAGAGTCAAACAAAAGACTGATTCAACACACCAAACCTAGGGGGAGAGAGAGAGAGAGAGGAGCCCATAGTTTTTTAGCAAAAGAAAGTAATCGCCACTATCTCTTAATGTTAATCTCCAAATTGAAATGTCATCTAATAACTTTAATCATGGGATTGGATTGATCGACCAAAAGGGGTGCATGAACGCCAAAATGGGTTTGCCCCAAAAAAATAAAATAAAAAACACCAGAATGGGAAAAATCGAAACTCACCCGAGGACCCAAACGACTGCACCCACTAGAGACAGAATCACGGCAACAAAAGCGAAAGGCAAGCCTATCAAGAACCCCAGAGGCCTGCACCCTCCCTCTCCCTCTCCCATTCTTCTCCGATCCTCCAAGATTACGAAAAATTCACTTGGCAGAACGCAATAAACCCTGTATATATGATTCTGAGCGATTGATGGAGATAGGAGGAGAGCTTGTTATATATGTATACGCAGGCACAAACAAAAAAAAAACAAAGAAAGAAAGAAAGAAGCAAACCGCGTCGTGGAAACTGCAGGTTTCGTGGAGTCAGTCAATGAATGTTTTAAAAGACTCTGCCCGCCATGATTGACGATTCTGATATTCGGAAGCTTCTCCTCCTTCTTGGTCTCCGTTTCTTTTTCAGAGCTTTCTCACGGTCTCGAAATTTCAAAGGAGCGTGCGAGACCCGCTTCGGTTTGCCCCCGCGAGAAATTCGTAGTGTCCCCCCTCTCGGGCTACACAGACGGATACGAAGCTTTGGGCCGTGAGCACGCCCAGGGCTTTGCTCGGCAACTTCCCATGTCGTTGAGCTCCCGAGATGTCTCTCAGGGGAAGCTGATAAATGGGCCTTGGAGGAGAACACGGCGGTGCGACGACGTCAACTCCAGGCCCAAAAGCATTTCAGAATCCATGTTCCCCGAGACTTCAGCCCAGCCATGGCGAGCCCAGCTTCACGAGATACCACACATCTCCCACTCAAAACCAAGGCGCTCCAGGATGAGCCCTATTCCATTCTCGATCGGTCCGACTGTTTGATCTTCATGTCCATTTTTTATGGAGACCAGTTCCGTCACAAGAATACGGGATAGGGCTTCGCATGATTTCCTCCCCGTTCGATCTGCCGATCAAGCTTTTCGAAAATGAGGCTTCCCGTGAATATTCGGCAAAGCGAGCACGACTTGAGATGAGGCTTAGAGCAGCATGGCTTGATTGAGAAGTTCTCATCGCACTCTTTTTATCTCCAGCCCTAAGCAAGGATTCGATTTCAAAAGGTAGTTCTGTCTATGGAGTGACTCGGTTTAGAAAAACCAGCATCCATAACTTTTGCAAAACGTGCTCTTCTGATTAGGTCTGTGGCATATGGACCAGAGGCAAAAACTAAGGCTGAACAGCTCCCGACCAGTTTCGGTCCCACCCAAGAATCAGGAACTGGACCGATCCAACCAGTTTGGTTCCTGGGCGGTCCAACAAAACCAGTGGAGAAAAAAAAAATTATTTTTTTGCGCGGTGTATATGCTCTCCAAAATTCCCCGTCCAACTGAACGAAACGGATATTTATATATGGGGAGAGAGAAACTAGAGAGAGAATGGATTCTATTATGGCGTCGTCTCCGCGTTCGTTTGATTCCCTTCAATTTGCTTCACTAACGTGCTCCCTTTTGCTTTACGTTGCAGGCACAAGGGAAAGAGTCAAGGAAAGAGAGAGAGAGCCAGCTTTCTTTTTTAGTGGCATGGGCTTTCCTTTTATTGTGGGCTTTCACTCTCTTTAGGCTCAACTTATTTTTCTTCCAAGTGGGCTATTACTGTTGCTGGGCTCATGTGGGCTTTGAACTAATTGAGGACTTTCAATATCAATCCGATCTTGTTGGTCCAGTGCCCACCTTGGGAACCGGACTGTCTGTCACCGCCAAGAACCAGACCAATGCCCTTGGGAACTGCCCAGAACTAGTTGGTACGGTCCGAGCTGTTCCCATTGCAAACCCCTAGCAAAAACTAAAATTTAGCAAAGTGCGAAATCTTTTAAACGTAGCATCATCAATCA
>CM026415.1:31708517-31722677 GCA_014858505.1 Corymbia citriodora subsp. variegata
TTGGCTTTGCATATTGAGATTGATGCTTGTGGTGATGATGCAGATAACTTCTTTGGAAATCGAGTACGTGTTGGAATGGTTGGACTTCAAAGACAGCGGAGAAGCAGGGGACGGAGCCTTCGCTCCCAATTCATGACGTCCGAATGCTCATGGAGGACTTCACACGCGTGCCCGGTCATCCACACTTCAACCGCTGTCCAAACGGAGCCAGAAAAACTCTCCAACCATATTCGCACTTCCCCTTTGGAGGCCCTTACTTGACTATCCTTGTAAGCATTTCATCTAACTAATTCACAATGCATGTATGTAGTTTGTAGTTCAGAGGCATGCGTGATTCTTGTATGTTGCCAAATCCCTTGCACCGCTCATATAGCTCGCCTGAGAATGAATTTTGATGTCTCCTTTCTCCTCTTGGGGATTAGAGATTTTTCGTTGATGAAGGTAATGATCTTCAATTTATGCTTGAACTTTGAAGCACATGGTTAGCACCCTAAATGAGCTGTGAAAACAGAATGGATATTTAGTATTGTTTGCGTTGGGAGATCACTGAAAGGGCTGCTTGAAGAACTTCTTGCAGATAAAAATTGAACACGGAGGAGGTTTTAGTATATACAAGGCTTGGCTCCTATTTTTAAGGGCTGTTCTCTTTGAAATGGCTGGAGACTCTAGTGATTTATGTAGTGTGACTTAAGCAATATGCTGCTCAGAATGGTTGCTTTCCTAGATTGTACAGTTTCTAGGGAAGGAGGTTCCGATTCCCAGTTCCTCTTTTTTCGGAACCGGAACCGGTTCCACTTAAATGACAAAAAAAAGAAAAAAGAACCTGTTGGACCCTGGAACCGGAATCGGAACCTGTGAGAGGGTAGGTTCTAGGTTCCAGATTTCGACGGGTAGGTTCCAGGTTCCAAAAAATGAGGAACCTGTACTCGAGGGTAGGTTCCAGGTTCCAAGCGGAACCTGTAAGGAACCTGGAACCGCTCACCCCTATTTCTATGGGAAAAGCCAAGGAGCATCTACTTTAATAGGGGGCATTTGTATCTTGTGGTGTGCGAGTCCCTGGAGGAGTAGTTGGATTTTGTGGTAAAGAAGGAGCCAAGAGTCCAAAAACAATAACATCATTGGAATTTGCAGAGATTTTTCCACTGTGGATGGAAGAACGTGCTTTGTCTTGGAAACGTACGGAAGAAATCGACACAATGAACATCACACATCGCCCACAAAATTAAAGCCTAAGTAGTAGAAGGGTCACGTGCCATATTTCAACTCATACATTAATAGCTTTGTCATTGTTGAATATATTATTAACTTCGGCTGAAGCATGAATTGCCTAAAATTTAGAACATAGTTAGGAATGAGATTTTACTAGCATTTTCATAAAAAAGAAGAAGAAAAAAACCCTAATTTATGCAATGTCTTGATTTAATTAATTTTCATCTTTCAAAGTATGTTGTAACTGTGATTTTATTTTGGAAAATCTTCAAAGAGATTTTTTTTTTTGCTTTATCCAATCATCCCATTATATGTATATGCATATTAGTGAAAATTGTTTAGAAGGGGTTTGATAGTGATATGTACAACAAAAATGGAAATTTATAAAGAAGTGGTTGTGTTAAAAAATTGGTGATGCTAATTTTTTTTCTAGAATCTACTTGACAATTTATCCATAACTTTACTCAACAATGTAGAAAAGAAGTAGGTCTCTTTGAATTTTTTCTTTTTAACAAAACTAATTTCGACAGAAGTAAAATCTAACAATGAGAAAACATAGTGCCTCTAATATATATGGATACCAATAATAAAAAAACTAAACATGTGAAATTCTTAATTATGACAAGTAAATCGGGAAAAGTGTTAGAAAAGTCATAAATTTATTGCATTAGTATCAATTTAGTCATAAACCTTATAATTATGCCAATTTAGTTATAAATCTTTTGATTTGGTGCCGATTTAGTTCTAAACCTTTTGAACTAATGTCGATTTAGTCTTAAACATTTTAACTTAGTACCAATTTAGTATTTTGGCAAAATTAGTTGGAAGAACTAAATTGACACTAAGTCAATAGTTTTAGGTCTAATTTGTTGAATTGACACCATAAAAAGGTTTGTGACTGAATTGGCACCAAGTCAAAAAGTATATGATTCAATTGGTACTATTAAAAGGTTTATGACTAAATTAGCATCGATTGTTGACACCTAAATTTTGACCAAGTGTTTAAATTTGAATTGCCTAGAAAATTAGGGACTAATTTGGCCCTAACAAAAAGGATTTTTGCATCACCTAAAGTACTAATATTATTTACATTTACTAAGTTTTATTTTCCTATTTATTTTCCCTTATTTTAGAGTAAAAAAAAAAAGGGGCCTATGGAGGGACTGGGCTTTCGCGCCCAGCCCCCTTCTTCATTTTTTTGCTGTCCACGCGGGCCTAGGCCCGTCTCCCCCACTCTTCCTTCTGCGGCCCATTCGGCCCCCTCAACCCCGTGGCCCGGCCCTCTCCATCATCTTCTTCTTCTTCCCTTCTTCTTCCCCTGCACATGAGAAGCAGGAGAGCAGAGCGGAAGATGGTGGCCGGCGACGGATGGGACGCTTTGCGGGCGCCATTAATGCAGCTGAGTGAAGCAGTTGTTGACACCTGAATTTTGACTAAGTACTAAGATTAAATTGCATAGAAAATTAGGGTTCAATTTGACCCTAACAAAAATGATTTTCACATCACCTTGGTACTAATATCATTTGCGTATATTAAGTTTATTATCTATCTTTATTTTACCATATTTTTACCCTATTTTCGGGTTGTTTATTATTATTATTATTATTAATAAAAAAAAAGACACAGGCCCACAGTAGGGCTGGCCCAGCCCCCTCCATCTTCTTCCTCCCTTCCTCTTCTTCCCTGCACGCGAGTAGCAGGAGAGCAGGAGCGGAAGACGGAGGCTGGCGACGACAGGGACGTCTCGCATACGCCATCAATGCCGTCGCGCGAGATCCGGCGCAAAACCCGGACGGAAGAGACGTCTTGGCGGAAGCTTTCAATGCCGAGCGGAGAAGAGGGGATGGGACGCCGGTTCGGTCGAGGGAGAGTCCGGCTGGGCACCGAGGACCGTCGGTCGGAGCACCTCCGTCGACCGGGCTTCTCGCCTATAAATAGGGGGGTCGAGCGAAGGTTGAAGAACACAGAAAATAGAGCGAGAAAGAGAGAGGGAGTTGAGATCTGAGAGAGAAACAGATCTGAGAGAGAGAGAAACCGGCGATGGCGAGGCTTCGGCGTTCTGACTTCCCGGGAGAGACATCCAGGGAGGCCGGAATTCTGAGCGACCGCCAGTCGACTGACCGGATCTGCCGCGAGAGAAACAGATCTGAGAGAGAAGAAAGAAAGAAACAGAGAGAGGTGAGATCTGAGAGGTTCTGGAAAATCCAGATCTGAGAGGGAGAGAGCCGCGAGAGAGACGCCGCCGCCGCGTTCGAGCTGCTGCCTGGCCCGACGCCACCACCGCTCAAACACCCCCCGTCGCCGCCGCGTCCGAGCTGCTGCCTGGCTCGACGCCACCACCGCTCAAACACCCCCCGTCACCGCCGTGTCCGGAGCTATTCTGACCTACGACGATCCTGCCGCTTATAGAGCTCAGCCCAAACCGCCCGTCCGAGCCAGCCGTCGCCCCTGCTTCCGTCAGCCGTCGCTTCCGCTTCAGCCAGCTGTCGCCTCTGCTCCGGCCGGCCGTCGTTCTGTCGACCGGTCTCTCGACGGCCGCCGCCGCTCACTGTGGCTGAGAGGTGCTTGGCCATCCCCCCTTCATTGCCGCGGAGAACCTGCAAAGAGGGGGCGGAGCAACCGGGTCGTGATCGGGTCGGACCCGTCGACCCATTAGGGTTTGTTTTATGGGCTATGGACTAAAATGGGTTAGGTTTGATGGGCTTGCCCTGTTTGCTTGGGCTGAAGTTGGTTTTTATTTATCATATGGGCTTGACTAATTCTTATTTTTGTTTTCAGGTATTGGGCCTAGCGAGATGGGCCCGTTAGCCGAGCCCAGCACGGCGGGGGAGTCCAAGACTCTGGAGCCCAGGCCTCGCTCTGGGCTGGCCCTGACCCGGGTCGGATATGGAGATCCGACCCGACCCGGTCCGGTCCTTTTTTTAATAATATAATAATATTATTATAATAAAATAATTAAAAATCTTTTTTATTCCGAAAAAATATATATATATATATATATATTAGAAAAATCTGAAAATTCGAAAAATAGTTTATATTTTTCCAGAAATATCAAAAAATCCAAAAATATTTTATATTTCACATTTTCTAGAAAAAAACCAGAAAATTCAGAAATATTTTATATTTTCTAAAAAATCATAAAAACCCAAAAATGTTTGTTTCAACAATGCATGGAAAAATCCTTGAAAAAATGCAAAAATACCAAACCTGAGGGTTTAAACAAGATTAGGTACCGGAAGGGCATTAGTGATTAACTAGTGTAATCAAGTCCCCGATCCTAGTTTCTCTGGTTGTGCAGGAGTAAAATATTTCTCTCAATATTTTACTTGGGTTTCTAATCGACCCACCTCAAACTGATTAGTGGCGACTCCTTTTTAATTGAAATTGAATTGCAGGTTTAAGACTCGACTCTTAAGTCGTGAATTGGTGGGCTTGGGAGAGCCCTGGCAGAAACCCTGATGAAAGGCGTTCAGCCGAGCCATTAGCCTCTCGGGACGCGAAGGGGAGGTCGCGACAGCTTGGCGACTCCGCTGGGGAGATAATTTTTTTTGTGGACTTAGGCCATTTTATCTTGTTTAAATGTTTTCCTAACTTGGGTATATTTTTGTGTGCAGGTATACTAATATTGTTGAAATAAATTTTCCTGTATAAATTATTGTTCATGCTTTAAATGTTTTAGCACTACATTGTGGCACACACAACCCTGCCGCCGGACCTAGGCCGCCATAGGATATTTTAGGATGGTGTTAAGAAAGATACAGCCTTGAACGCGAGATAGCGATGTAGAGGTTGCCTTTCTTTTCCCCGAAATTTTGGTTAGAGCCGAGGTTGAGAGGATTTGGCACGAACGCGAGACTGCGTCGGTCAAATTACCTCTTAACCTCATTATACCTTTTTAGTTAGAAATCGAACCACACGTATCATTCGCATGTCTATGTGTTTTGATCTTTGAGAGCAAGGTAATTTCTTAACCATTTTTATTTGGTTATTTACTTACGGCAACTGAGGTCAGTCTTTTTAAGTCGTTTGTTTTATATGCGATGGGTAGACACAATGTCCAGTTCATTCCTGCTCCCAAGAAAAAGCTCCTCTGTTGGTGGGACCAGTTAGATCGACCCGGTCAAAAATATGTTGAAGATAGAATCGGCCATCTCCTCCCATTTCTCCAAATTAGAATCCACTCTAGAGTCATGCAAGTGATCCCCCATTTCTAGTGTCCTGAGACCTCCACTTTCATACTTGGCAAATTCGAGCTTTCCCCAACTCTGAACAAATACAGAATTACCATCGGAATGCCTCTAGGAAACGAGCTTGTGTCAACCCGGTAATTTGGCAAGCTCGATTTTATAAAAAATTGTGACTCCTTTAGTAAGGAGGGTTTTTAAGGTTAGTTGGGATGTTTGCCCACTATCATTTTTAGTTGAATTTTTTGAAAAAAAAAAAAAAAAACAACCCATGGCAAAACCAAAAAAAAAAAAAATTCTACTAGTTCTCTTTGGGTTCATCATCATCCCACATCGAAAAATAAATCCTTCAATTGCATGGGTTGTCAATCAAATTTATGCCGGGTTGAATTTTGTAAACATTGTTTTACCAAGAACATTTCTGTCCCTCAATCATTTCAAAGAAAACACAAAAAAATCTTGAGAGCTGCACCAGGAAATTTTACAAATGCAATCTTTTCTCATATCAAAGGATTTGGGCATTAAGAATTTCAAGCACCCACTGCAAAGCTTTCAAAATCTTAGAAAAGTATGCCCTCAATAGGATATACTCTTGTTGGTTTAATTTCCTAAGCGAACCTTGTTCCCAAGGCATTCCTATGGTGTGCTAATTTGTTTAGAGAGGGAGAAGCTCGCTTTGCACTTAAATATCACAACCCGATCCCTTTACTTGGTCTCGCTAGGATCACTTCATATTATCCCTACGGGTTGGCTTGTCAATACAGAGCTCTCTTGGAGATCCCTCCACTTTTCAGGCCCGGTTTATTCCCAGTCCTTTTTACTCACATGACCCAAGATTACTTAGAAGAAAGTTGCATCCTCGGGATGCATGGAGAAAATGCCACGTTGAAGAGATCATCGTGCCCAAGAGATCAAGAGGACAAGAGAAGGCTCATCATACCTCCATACTCTGCATTCTCAATCACCAGGTCCTTGGCAACCTACAATCGGTAGTCCCAAATGTGATTGACAAGCCAGCCAAGCAAGAGCATATCGAGTCTTTCGAGCGGAGTTCAGGAATGAGCTGGATACGTGTCTTTGGGCTAGTCCTAGAAAGCAAACAACTTTGCAAGACTGAGGCTCCTCATCGCATATAAAATGGCGGTCATATCCCCCATTTTTGTATTTAGGAAATTTCATTTCATTTCTAGTCCCAATGTTTAGGGACTCTTGTTTAATATCTAGTATTTCAATTCTATCATTTCAATTCCAATTGATTAGGTATGTCTTGTCCTTGGAATCCTCTGTTGATAAATAAAAACAACTGGACTGTTGCCATGGGTCAATCTTCATTTATCTCGTGCTCACGCATGCCTTTTTTGCGATAACAGGTGATCGTGAATCGCCAACCACCAGCCATCCATGCATGGCCACATGCAATTGCGACCGATTGGGGTGATGTGCAAAATGGTCTTACTAATATTGAAGATGACGTGGGACAAATCCCCATTGTCCTTCGACAGCTCTCGAGGCAAATGGAGTTTGCTCAAACCAGGCCCAATCTCGTGACCGCCCTATCACGAGAGAAAACTCTCTTGACACCTGCAGACATGCCAAAAGGTGACCAACAGAGTAGACATTTTGCGAAGATCATAAGTAAGCTGAAGTGAACTGCGGGATCAATACCCCCTTGATCTGTCCAGCTACGCTGCTGTCAAAATCTCAGAAGAGCTCAAGGTGCCTGAATGCGAGGCATTCGCCAATGCTTGTCACCCAGAAAGCTACCTGCAAGCCTACCTGGTCCAAAGGATGATTTGATCATACCAATCAAATTTAATTGGTCCCACCTTGAGATGGTACATCATGAGGAGAATCACTCTTCTCAAGACTTGGGAGGAATTGATTAACATTTTCCTTAAAGAATATGACCTTGACGTCAACATTGCTCTACCTCACAAAGAGTTTGTAAGCAAGGAAACGATGAGGAAAAAGTCTGTCATGACATGTATTGCAGTAGAAAGAGACCTAACTGCCCAAGATGGTCCAGAGCAGAAAAGACCAATAGGAGGAAACTTTGAAGCGGCTCTATATGACATAAAAGCCACCAAACAATGTTCCATTAATGGGAAGTTCCCTACCAGTAGAGGTAAAGAACTCGAAAACATGGTAAAACCCGTCCAAAATCGAGGCACTATGACACTGCTTCCCAAACTTACTGCGAGAGCTAGGATCCAAAGGGCACCAACACCTATCGACCTGGGGAATGAAACTCTACCGTCTCCCGGTGCCCTTGACAAGCTCAAGTTGGCAGAACGAAGGGCTTTACTTAAGAGGTCTGGACAAGGTGTCAAGAAGGGAAAGCCGGAACAATCCAAGCCATCGCCTGCTACCAGACAAGTGCAAAGCCCAACGGCCATTGAATAGCCACGCCGAGGCTTTGACCATCGCCTATGGTATAGTCTTATGGAGAGTTGCCAGTTCTATACAGATAAAGACGACCATTCACAGGGTAACCAACTCTTGCCCACATACGGACCCCAGAGCTTGCTAGGTGGAGGAATGCTCGCCCTTCATGATTTGCCCTCCAATGGGTTGCTGAATTTGTCACCCAACTATCAGGGTAACATAGACGCCTCATCCTCAGTAGGAAATTTCAACCTCAAAGAAAGTGATGAAATGATCTCAGAAGAATCCAGCTTCCCTGAAGCAGCAGAATTTGATGCCGCCATGAAAAGATTGGCAACACGGCAAGAGAAGTGGTTCCTTAACCAAGATGCGGCAGGTCCATCTCACCTTAACAGAATGGTGATCCCCGAAGGAATGGAAATTGCTGATATAACGGCACGACTTATCCCATGACCCACTTGCCATATTTCTTAGCCAAAATGAGTCGGTACGCCGACCAGGCACCGTTCATGACTCAGGCCTTCCAAGAAAGTCTTATTGGGTCAGCGTTGCAATGGTTCTTCTTGTCAAAGACCTACCTCGTGCATGATTGGGATGTGTTGTCCTCTACATTCCTACATCAATACCAAGACAAGATAGGATTTGCGTTCCCCCACAAGAATTTGGTTCACGTCAAAAGAGGACCAATAGAGAATTTCCGAGCATATGCAGAAAGGTGGGAGGCTTTCGTGATGCAAACTATTCCTCAGTTGGCTGAGGAGGAAATGATGAAGCTGTTCATAAAAGCTTTGTCTCGTAAGCTTCATTCCTGGTTGCATGGAATGCACTTCTGTAACTTCAATGAAGTGGTCCTCTTGTGCGAATACTTCGATTCTACTGGGGGCAAAGAACTCAAAGGCGCTTGATTCAAGGGTCGACGCCAGCAGCTATCAAGATCCTCCCTTTCACATGAGTTTTCATGGGTTTCAGTTGTTTTTATGATTTCCCATCCTATCTAGTGTGTTAATACCGCATTTTCCATTCCAGTAATGTAATTTGTTTTTACTAGTGAATGTACAGTTTCAACATTTCATTTTGAGAGCATGAGGGGGTATCCCAAACTGGCCCAGTGATGATATCCAACCATGAAAATATCATCCAAGGAAAATCCTGAGGGTTGGGCTTTCTCATGCTTCCTCCTAAAACATGCTATTGAAATCAAAAGCATTTCATTGCAAAACAACAACACAAATTTTCAAAAAAATGCGTCGAATTTAACCCCGTTTGTTTTTCTGATTTACTCATATTGTGTCTCAGAACATCATCTCCTTAAAAACAGGGCATTTGAAACCAGCATAGCAGGTCCCAAGGATGTGGACTCAACAAATTCAGGAGTATTCTTTCAAGAAAACTGGGGCAAACGGAAAGATTACTCCATTTATAAAAAGGTATGTCTTGCTTCCTAACATGAGCTTAGGAATGACGCTTTCTTCCTTTTCATTTGCAGGGAACAAAAGACAGGACGTAATAGGTATATGGACACGATCAAACTCGAAAATCGTAGTAGCTCAAGAAAAGCTTCCAGAGACATTTCCTTCATGCTGTTTTTGGCCTCCCCCATCTCTCGAGTTATCTCGGCAAGCCGTCCCTAAAACTCTGCACAGATTCTCCTATCAGTGCAAGCCTAAGCATTAGTTCCTTCCCACAACATATTCCAGGAGGTCCAGCATTGCAATTTCATAGGTTGACCATTCAACTTCGGCAAATTGGAAAGCATGAAAAATGAACTCCTTCACTTCCCATTTGAATTGGCTACTGTCAACAAGGAGAAAATCCAGACAGTTGAGATTCCATAGAAGCTTGAGGTACATGACTTTGCCCAACGCTGTTGATGTCTAACAACAAGATAGGAAAAATTTCCACAGAGGGAAGGTGTTGAAGATGGATCGACCATCATCGGCCATTCATTTAGGGCCATGGACAAAGAGGGCCAACCAAAATGAAGCGCCAAATTGTTCCAGGAGGACGAGCATTGCAATTTCATAGGCGGGACGTTCAACTTCGGCAAATCAGAAAGCCTAGAAAATGAACTCATTCACTTCCCCTTTGAATTGGCTACTGTCAACAGGGAGAAAATCCAGACAGTTGAGGCAAATTCTAACCACCTATTCCAGATGATGGCTTTCGTTCCAGACACATGCTCTGCGAAGAAGTGATTACTGGCAGAAAATTGGATGTTTTGATTGTCCATCTCAGATTTCATAGAAGCTTGAGGCACATGACTTTGCCCAACATTATTGATGTCCAACAACAAGAGAGAAAAATTTCCACAGAAGGAAGGCGTTGAAGATGGATCGACCATCATCGGCCATTCGTTTAGGGCCATGGGCAAAGAAGGCCGCCCGAAATGATGCTCCAAACCTTGGAACCATTGGCATTTAAAAGAAGAAGAAGAAGAAGAAAATAAAATTGACTTGAAAGGTTAATTCAAGCCAACCGATACTGGTCAGCCAAGCACCTGGAGATGACCCATGTTAAATTCACCTCACTTGGTGTAAAGGACATGTCATTTTAGCGGCCGGTTCACTTAAATAAAAAAAAACGCGCTCCATGGACACCACCGGCGCTTGTAGCCGAGCGGTACCCGGGAATGGACGCGCCAAGGTCCGAACGGGGGTTCGAATCCCCGAAGCGGCAATAGCCGCATGTGAAAAAATAAAAAAGAAAAAAAAAAGAGAAAAAAAAGTTAAAAAAAAAAAAGAAAACAAAAAAGTTTTTTTTTTCTTCTCCTTTTCTCTCTCTTTGCTTTTTTCTGGCATACCGAGATCAAAATTTCAGGATCTCATGCTCGCTTTAAGCCTTAGGACCCTAAGTCTATCCAATCATTTGCAAACTGGCAAAGGGGTTATTTGTCCGCCAAAAGTGTGGATGACAAATGCAAATTGGCGAAGGGTAATGCTGTATCGTTTCCAGTTTTTCAACTCTGGAAAATTCATACACTAACACATTCCCTCTCATTCTTTGTAAGGTTATTTGTCTGCCAAAAGTGTGAATGACAAATGCAAATTGGCAAAGGGGTTATTTGTCCGCCAAAAGTGTGGATGACAAATGCAAATTGGCGAAGGGTAACGCTGTATCGTTTCCAGTTTTTCAACTCTGGAAAATTCATACACTAACACATTCCCTCTCATTTTTTGTAGGTCATATGTCTGCCAAAAGTGTGGATGACAAATGCAAACTGACGAAGGGTAATGTTGTATTGTTTCCAATTTTTCAATTCTGGAAAATTCATACACATTCCCTCTTATTCTTTATAGGCTCATTTGTCCGCCAAAGGTGCAGACAACAGAGCAAGAAGAGATATGTCAAACTTTGATGACGACATTGGATCAACTCTCCCAAGTGAAACGGCGTCCTAAGTATCGCCAAAATGGATGACATGAATCTTTTGGGCCTTAATTCGCATTTGCTTTTGGCTCTACTCAGCAATTGATTTCTGCACTTTCTCCTGTGCAGGGGCAAAAACAGACATGTCCGTCCAATCAAAGATGGGATTTTCAATCCTGACTGATTATTCATGCGTCATTCCCCTTTGAGTAGGGGCAATCCATGAACACTCATTTTTTTAATAATCCCCCTATATTCAAACACGTCTGCAGAGACAATTTTGCATCTCATGCTCTTAGAAAGTTTTCTTCTTTTGAGTAAATTCAAATCATTCTAAGGTTGCAAACTCCTTCATGCTTACAACAATTCATGCCTTTTCAAAATGGTTTTTTGCATGATGATTTTTGTTTGTCTAAGTCATTAATTCCACTGAGTACTATCAAATTAGACAGTTCAATAAACGAATGATGTGAGATCAATTGAGCATGCTAAATGAGGAACATCAGGATGATGAAAGGCAAACCATGACCTACACACAGTCCCCTGATTAAACACTTGTGAGGTGAGCATAGGAAATTCTATGTCTACAGGGTAAAGAGTTCTCTCGCGAATGGTACGATGACCAAAGTGATAAGGGGCATTTCGTTTCTCCACCCTAAACACGACAGGTTATCCATTGCCTAACCCCTTTGAGCCTCGTGCCATTGTGAAGTTTCTTTCATATTACCCCTGTCAAGAACCACCCCACACTAGGGCAGATTGACGGAGGGGACGGCATCATAAGGTGAGAAAATGGATGAGAATTTTCTTGCTTGCACTTGCATCAATCTTTGGGTGTCTTTATTGCATATGAACACTCATGGTAATTTAAGTGCCCTAGAATGACGAATAGCAATTTTCTCTCTATTATGCACACTTGTACCCATTGTACAGCCCCATTGAGTCTATAATTTCATTTCAACTCCCCACATTGGGGCAAAGAGAAGGTCACCATCGTTCAAGTAGCATAAGCCGAAGCGGCCGACTGAAAATGAAGACCCAAGAGTCTAGAACAGTCCACACAAAAAAAAAAAATGAAAATTAGGGGCATGAAAAAGCAATGTGCCTGGTAAAAGCAAGGCCAATGCCCTCAAGGAAAAAATGATGCTCGAGCAAAAAAAGTCTTTACAAAGACGAGCTCCATTAAGGAGGAAAAAGACCGGTGGCAACATCAAGATGATCACCACCCCTTGTACATATTTTTGAGTCTATAAATCCATTTGTTTCTCACCCATGAGTCAAATATGCATTGTGTCCCTTTTGTAAAAGTCTCTTTTGACTAGGGCACTTGAATTAACATAGGAATTCATATGTTTATAAGCATCGCTCGAAGAAGTACGAGCAAGAACATTCCTATCTCTTTTCGCAGGGTTCTTGACTTGTAAACCCGAAGATGGCTGTGCAACATCTCTTGACCTTCATGGTCCCTTTTGCCAAGCCTTTGACCAAGCTTACATTACGGTCTTGACAAAGACCTCTCAAATTGGTAAAGTCGTACCATTTGCGAGAATATTCGGATCCCTGTTGCCATAATGATAGTGAAAGGGTGAGATTCCTATGATCCTGCATTAATGGTCGGGAAAAAATAGCCTTTTCAATGAGAGTGAGTGGAAAGCCCTTTTAGACTGAAAGCCCCTCATTTGACATGTTCAAGACAACCTCATTCTGAGTATGAATTGTCTTTCTGAAAAATTTTCCCTAGTGGGACTTTGCTGATGAAAACTGAAAAAAAAATTGTCATGCATAAATCCCATTTGAATTGAAAAATTTGTAGTATGCACAAATCAGTTGCACATATTGCATATTTGTCTGACAGGAGACATACTTTCAGAGCAGAGATATTATCAGGCCTGCAGCTTACCAGGAGGTGGGAGACCTTCAGGAGTATTTGAGGTACGTCCTCAATATTCCCAATTTACCAGGAGGCGGGAGAGCTTCACGAGTATCCGAGGTTTGTCCTCGATATTCCCAATTTACCAGGAGGTGGGAGACCTTCACGAGTATTTGAGGTGCATCCTCAATATTCCAACTTACCAGGAGGTGGGAGACCTTCAGGGATACCCGAGGTGAGTCCTCGATATTCCAACTTACCAGGAGGTGGGAGACCTTCAGGGATACCCGAGGTGCACCCTCGATATTCCCAGCTTACCAGGAGGTGGGAGACCTTCAGGGATATCTCAGGTGCGTCCTCGATATTCTAGATAATCAAGAGGTAGGAGACCTTTTCAAGCATATAAGGTAAGTCCCTCTTCATTGACACTGTGTGTTTCCATAGCCTGGAGTCCCTCTTTACCGACGTGGCGTGCCTCTGTGGCCCGAAGTCAGGTAATGAAAAAAATGGTGTCCTTGAGAAAAATCAAGCACTTAACATGATTGTGTCCCGAGAAAAGTCGGTACATTCCTGAGAGAGTTCAGGTAAGCAAACTGGTGTCCTTGAAAAAGGTCAGGTACCTAACAACTCTTTGCTTCTACAGGCGACCGGAGAATGGTCCGAGTCCTAAAAAGGCAATCCCCCGTCAAGGCGACCGAAGAATGGTTCGGGTCCTAGACAAATAATTCTTTGCTTCTACAAGCGACTGGAGAATGGTCCGAGTGCTGGAAAGGCAATCCCCCGTCAAGGCGACCGAAGAATGGTTCGGGTCCTAGACAAACAACTCTTTGCTTCTACAAGCGACCGGAGAATGGTCCGAGTGCTGGAAAGGCAATCCCCCGTCAAGGCGACCGAAGAATGGTTCGGGTCCTAGGCAAACAACTCTTTGCTTCTACAGGCGACCGGAGAATGGTCCGAGTCCTGGAAAGGCAATCCCCTGTCAAGGCAACTGAAGAATGGTTTGGGTCCTAGAGAAACAACTCTTTGCTTCTACAAGCGACCGGAGAATGGTCCGAGTGCTGGAAAGGCAATCCCCCGTCAAGGCGACCGAAGAATGGTTCGGGTCCTAGACAAAAAACTCTTTGCTTCTACAGGCGATCGGAGAAT
>CM026415.1:31723634-31749668 GCA_014858505.1 Corymbia citriodora subsp. variegata
GGTGACCGGAGATAGCTTCGGGTCCTGGAAAAGCAATCCATCGTCGAGGCGACCGGAGATAGCTTCGGGTCCTGGAAAAGCAATCCATCGTCGAGGCGACCGGAGATAACTTCGGGTCTTGGAAAAGCAATCTATCGTCGAGGCGACCGGAGATAGCTTCGGGTCCTTGGCAACAACTCATTGCTCGGAAAGGCGACCGGAGATAGCTTCGGGTCCTTGGCACCAACTCATTGCTCGGAAAGGCGACCGGAGATAGCTTCGGGTCCTTGGCACCAATTCATTGCTCGGAAAGGCGACCGAAGATAGCTTCGGGTCCTGGAAAAGCAGTTTCCCCCATATCATCACATAGATATGTTTTCTATATCGTCATCAGATAAGGAAATACCCTGATACTTGCCAAAAACTCGGGGTTCGCACTCCATATCACTTTTCTTGGTAAGTAACTGTAGGTATTTTTCTTATCCATTTTAGTATGTATTATGCATTATTGCCATTTTTACTTTGGACACTTGGTCCTAGGTGAACTATCATCTATTGCATATACATGGACAAAATTTAGGTATCAGTTCGTCTTTGAAGGCAACCTCTGCGAACTCATCTTCAAAGAGGGGCAGCTGTTGACACCTGAATTTTGACTAAGTACTAAGATTAAATTGCATAGAAAATTAGGGTTCAATTTGACCCTAACAAAAATGATTTTCACATCACCTTGGTACTAATATCATTTGCGTATATTAAGTTTATTATCTATCTTTATTTTACCATATTTTTACCATATTTTCGGGTTGTTTATTATTATTATTAATAAAAAAAAGACACAGGCCCATTGTAGGGCTGGCCCAGCCCCCTTCTTTTCTTCTTATCTGCGCCGCCCAAGGCCCAGCCCAGGGCCCAGCCCTTTTCATTTCCGGCCCGGCCCGGCCCCCTCCATCTTCTTCCTTCCTTCCTCTTCTTCCCTGCACGCGAGTAGCAGGAGAGCAGGAGCGGAAGACGGAGGCCGGCGACGACAGGGACGTCTCGCATACGCCATCAATGCCGCCGCGCGAGATCCGGCGCAAAACCCGGACGAAAGAGACGTCTTGGCGGAAGCTTTCAATGCCAAGAGGAGAAGAGGGGATGGGACGCCGGTTCGGTCGAGGGAGAGTCCCGTTGGGCACCGAGGACCGCCGGTCGGAGCACCTCCGTCGACCGGGCTTCTCGCCTATAAATAGGGGGGTCGAGCGAAGGTTGAAGAACACAGAAAACAGAGCGAGAAAGAGAGAGGGAGTTGAGATCTGAGAGAGAAACAGATCTGAGAGAGAGAGAAACCGGCGATGGCGAGGCTTCGGCGTTCTGACTTCCCGGGAGAGACATCCAGGGAGGCCGGAATTCTGAGCGACCGCCAGTCGACTGACCGGATCTGCCGCGAGAGAAACAGATCTGAGAGGTTCTGGAAAATCCAGATCTGAGAGGGAGAGAGCTGCGAGAGAGACGTCGCCGCCGCGTCCGAGCTGCTGCCTGGCCCGACGCCACCACCGCTCAAACACCCCCCGTCGCCGCCGCGTCCGGAGCTATTCTGACCTACGACGATCCTGCCTCTTATAGAGCTCAGCCCAAACCGCCCGTCCGAGCCAGCCGTCGCCCCTGCTTCCGTCAGCTATCGCTTCCGCTTCAGCCAGCTGTCGCCTTTGCTCCGGCCGGCCGTTGTTCTGTCGGCTGGCCGTCGTTTTGTCGACCGGTGTCTCGACGGCCGCCGCTTCTCACCGTGGCTAAGAGGCGCTTCGCCATCCCCCCTTCATCACCGCGGAGAACCTGCAGAGAGGGGGCGGAGCAACCGGGTCGTGATCGGGTCGGACCCGTCGACCCGTTAGGGTTTGTTTTATGGGCTATGGGCTAAAATGGGTTAGGTTTGATGGGCTTGCCCTGTTTGCTTGGGCTGAAGTTGGTTTTTATTTATCATATGGGCTTGACTAATTCTTATTTTTGTTTTCAGGTATTGGGCCTAGCGAGATGGGCCCGTTAGCCGAGCCCAGCACGGCGGGGGAGTCCAAGACTCTGGAGCCCAGGCCTCGCTCTAGGCTGGCCCTGACCCGGGTCAGATATGGAGATCCGACCCGACCCGGTCCGGTCATTTTTTTTAATAATATAATATTATTATTATAATAAAATAATTAAAAATCTTTTTTATTCCGAAAATATATATATATATATATATATGTACATATATATATATGTACATACATATGTATGTACATATATATGTATATATATATTAGAAAAATCTGAAAATTCGAAAAATAGTTTATATTTTTCCAGAAATATCAAAAAATCCAAAAATATTTTATATTTCACATTTTCTAGAAAAAAACCAGAAAATTCAGAAATATTTTATATTTTCTAAAAAATCATAAAAACCCAAAAATGTTTGTTTCAACAATGCATGGAAAAATCCTTGAAAAAATGCAAAAATACCAAACCTGAGGGTTTAAACAAGATTAGGTAGCGGAAGGGCATTAGTGATTAACTAGTGTAATCAAGTCCCCGATCCTAGTTTCTCTGGTTGCGCAGGAGTAAAATATTTCTCTCAATATTTTACTTGGATTTCTAATCGACCCACCTCAAACTGATTAGTGGCGACTCCTTTTTAATTGAAATTGAATTGCAGGTTTAAGACTCGACCCTTAAGTCGTGAATTGGTGGGCTTGGGAGAGCCCTGGCAGAAACCCTGATGAAAGGCGTTCAGCCAAGCCATTAGCCTCCCGGGACGCGAAGGGGAGGTCGCGACAGCAGCGCAAGACTCGGCGAAGGATCCGGACGCCATCAATGCAAAGCAAGTGGCGCAACATGCGGGCAGCTGAGGTCACGCCCCGGTTCGGCCGAGGGAGAGCCCGGCTGGGTGCCGAGGACAGCCGGTCGGAGCACCTCCGTCGACCGGGCTCCGCGCCTATAAATAGAGGGGTCGAGCGAAGGAGAAACGGCAGCAAAATAGAGAGATCTAGAGGAGAGGCAGGAGCTCGGAAGGCTTCCCTTGGAGAGATATCCAGGAGGCCGGACGAGCGACCGCCGATCCGAGAGAGAGCTGAGAGAGAGAGGAAACAGATCTGAGAGAGGGAGAAACAGATTCGAGAGAGAGAGATCTGAGGGCAGAGAGAGTCGCGAGAGAAACAGAGATCTGAAGGAGAGCTGCGGGCCAAGCGCCAGCCGCGCAACGCGAGTTGCCGGGCCGACACCACCACCACTCCGCCACTGCCACTCAACCATCGACGGCCGCCTGACGGCGTCGCTTCTGTCGCTATCCGCTCGCGTAGCCGTCGCGGTCTCTCTTGCTAGCGAGTTGTTCCCGTCACCACTCCCGTCCGACGCCATTTTGATCCGCGACGACCCCATTGCTCACGCGTCTCGGCCGAACCTCACGCCAGCCCTGCTGTCGGCCGTCGTCGACCCTGGTGCCGCCCGCTGCTTCGTCGTCCTGTCGGGTGGTCTCGCGAAGATCGCCGCCGCTCGCCATGGCCGCGTCGGGAGGCGCGCGACCGTCCCCCATCGGTGCCGTGGAGAACCTGCGATAGAGAGGGGGGGCAGGGTATGAGTCGGGTCAAGACCGGGTCGGACTCGTCGACCCGGTCGACCCGCTAAGGTTTGTTTTTGTGGGCTATGGGCTGAGATCAATTATCCCCATTGGCCTTATTTTGCTTTGTTGGTCCACCTCTGTTTTGCTTGGGCTGGGGTTTGTTTTTGATTGGGCCTGACTATTTATTTCTATTTGTTTCAGGTACTCCCCGCGGGCCAAGCGAATTTGGCCCATTAGCCGAATTCGGCCCAGCCAAGGACCCTAAGGCCCTGGAACCTGGGCCTCACGCTGGGCCGAACCTGACCTGGGTCTGGCCGGATGACCCGACCCGGGTCCAGCCGGTTTTTTAGTTATAAAAGTATTAAATAAATTTTTAATATTAAAAAATAAAAACTATTCTTTTTCCAGAAAAATCTGAAAATCCGAAAAAAGGTTTTTAATTTCCAAAAAAGAAAAGAAAATCCAAAAATATTTTAGATTTCCCAAAAAACCAGAAAATCCAAAAAAAATAGTTTTTAATTAAAAAAAATAGAAAAATATTTTATATTTTTCAGAAAAAACAGCAAAAATCCAAAAATATTTCACATTTTCTAAGAAAACCAAAAATGTCTAGAAATATTTTATATTCTCTAAAAAATCAGAAAAAAAGGCAAAAAATGTTTGTTTCCACAAATACCGAAAAATCCTTGAAAAATTCAAAATTTTCAAACTTGAGAGTTTAAAACAAGATTAGGTACCGGAAGGGCATTAGTGATTAACTAGTGTAATCAAGTCCCCGATTCTAGTTTCTCTGGTTGTGCAAGAGTAAAATATTTCTCCCGATATTTCACTTGGGTTTCTAATCAACCCACTCTAAATTGATTAGTGGCGACTCTTTTTTAAATGAATTTGAATTGCAGGTTAAAAACTCGGACCTTAAGTCGTGAATTGGTGGGCTTGGGAGAGCCCTGGCTAAAGCCCTGAAGAGAGGCATTCAGCTGAGCCATTAGCCTCTCGGGACGCGAAGGGGAGGTCACGATAGCTTGGCGACTCCGCTGGGGACATTTTTTTGTGGACTTAGGCCTTTTTGTCTTGTTTAATTGTTTCCCTAACTTGGGTATTTTATTTTTGTGCAGGTATGCTAATTTTGTTGAAATAAGTTTTTGTGTATAAATTATTGTGCATGCTTTAAATGTTTTAGCACTACACTGTGACACACACAACCCTGCCGCCAGACTTGGGCTGCCATAGGATATTTTAGGATGGTGTTAAGAAAGATACCACCTTGAACGCGAGACTGCGATGTAGAGGCCGCCTTTCTTTTCCCCGAAATTTTAGATAGAGCCGAGGTTGAGAGAATTTGACACGAACGCGAGACTGCGATAGTCATATTACCTCTTAACCTCATTATACCTTTCTAGTTAGAAATCGAACCACATGTATCATTCGCATGTCTATGTGTTTACTTTGATCTTTGAGAGCAAGGTAATTTCTTAACCCTTTTTATTTGGTTATTTATTTACATTTCTAGACCCATGGCAACTAAGGTCAGTCTTTTAAGTCGTTTGTTTTATATGCGATGGGTAGACACGATGTCCAGTTCATTCCTACTCCCAAGAAAGAGCTCCTCTGTTGATTAGGACCAGTTAGATTAACCCGGTCAAAAACATGTTGAGGATAGAATCAACCATCTTCTCCCGTTTCTCTAAATTAGTATCCACTCTAGAGTCATGCAAGTGATCCCCCATTTCTAGTGTCCTGAGACCTCCACTTTCATACTTGGCAAATTCGAGCTTTCCCCAACTTTGAACAAATACAGCATTACCATAGGAATGCCTCTAGGAAATGAGCTTGTGTCAACCCAGTAATTTGGCTAGCTCGATTTTATAAAAAATTGTGACTCCTTTGGTAAGAAGGGTTTTTTTAGCTTAGTTGGGATGCTTGCCCACTATCGTTTTTAGTTGAATTTTTTTTTAAAAAAACAACCCATGGCAAAAAAAGAAAAGAAAAAAGAAAGCAAAATTTTTCTACTGGTCTTCTTTGGGTTCATCATCATCCCACATCGAAAAATAAATCCTTCAATTGCATGGGTTGTCAATCAAATTTATGCCAGGTTGAATTTTGTAAACATGGTTTTACCAAAAACATTTCTGTCCCTCAATCGTTTCAAAGAAAACACAGAAAAATCTTGAGGGCTACGCCAGGAAATTTTACAAATGCGATCTTTTCTCATATCAAAGGATTCGGGCATTAAGAATTTCAAGCACCTACTGCAAAGGTTTCAAATCTTAGAAAAGTATGCCCTCAGTGGGATATACTCTTGTTGGTTTAATTTCCTAAGGAACCTTGTTCCCGAGGCATTCCTATGGTGTGCTAATTTAGAGAGGGAGAAGCTTGCTTTGCATTGAAATATCACAACCCGGTCCCATTACTTGGTCTTGCTAGGATCACTTCGTATTATCCCTATAGGGTGGCTTGTCAATACAGAGCCCTCTTGGAGATCCCTCCACTGCTCAAGCCCGGTCTATCCCTAGTCCTTTTTACTCACATGAGCCAAGACTACCCAGAAGAAAGCCGATGCATGGAGAAAATGCCATGCTGAAAAGGTCATCATGCCCAGGAGACCGAGAGGACAAGAGAAGGTTCATCATGCCTCCACTCTACATTCTCAATCACCGGGTCCTTCGTAATCTGCAACCGATAGTCCCAAACGTGATTGACAAGCCAGCCTAACAAAAGCAGATCGAGTCTTTCGAGCGGAGTTCAGAAATGAACTGGATACGTGTCTTTGGGCTAGTCCCAGAAAGCAAACAACTTTGCAAGACCAAGGCTCCTCATCGCATATAAAATGGCGGTCATATCCCCCAATTTTTGTATTTAGGAAATTTCATTTCTAGTCCCGATGTTTAAGGACTTTTGTTAAATATCTAGCATTTCAATTCCAATCTTAGATGTTTAGGAATGTTTTGTCCTCGGAACCCTCTTTTGATAAATAAAAACGACTGGACCGTTGTCATGGGTCAATCTTTATTTATCTCGTGCTCATGCATGCCTTTTTTTTTTTTACGATAGCAGGTGATCATGAATCGCCAACCACTAGCCATCCGTGCATGGCCACATGCAATTGCGACCGATCGGGGTGATGTGCAAAATGGCCTTACTAATATTGAAGATGACGTGGGACAAATCCCCATTGTCCTTCCACAACTCTCGAGGCAAATAGAGTTTGCTCAAACCAGGCCCAATCTCGTGACCGCCCTATCACGAGAGAAAACACTTTTGACACCTGCAGATATGCCAAAAGGTGACCAATAGAGCAGACATTTTGCAAGGATCATGAGTAAGTTAAGTAAACTGTGGGATCAATATCCCATTGATCTGTCCAGCTACACTGTTGTCAAAATCCCAGAGGAGCTCAAGGTGCCTGAATGCGAGGCGTTCGCCAATGCTTCTCACCCAGAAAGCTACTTGCAAGCCTACCTGGGCCAAAGGATGATTCGGTCATACCTATCGAATCTGACTGGCCCTGCCCTGAGACAGAGCTTGTAAGCAAGGAAATAGTGAGGAAAAAGTTCGTCACGGCATGTACTACCGTAGAAAGAAACTTGACTGCCTAGGATGGCCTAGAGCAAAAGAGACCAATAGGAGGAAACTTCGAAGAGGTTCTGTACAACAGAAGGGCCACCAAAAAATGCTTTATTAATGGGAAGCTTCCTACCAAGAGAGGGAAAGAACCCGAAAGCATGATTAAAGTTGTAAGACCCGTCCAAAATCGAGGCACCATGATGTTGCTTCCCAAACCTACTACGAGAGCTAGGGTCCAAAGGGCACTAGCGCCAGTCAACCTAGGGAATGAAACTCCACCGTCTCCTGGTGCCCTTGACAAGCTCAAGTTGGCAGAATGAAGAGCTCTACTCAAGAGGTCAGGATAGGGTGTCAAGAAGGGAAAGTCAGAACGATTCAAGCCAATGCCCGCCACCAAACAGGGGCAAAATTCGACAACCAAAGAACCACCACGCCGAGACTTTGAACATTGCCCATGGTACAGTCCAATGGAGAGTCACCAGTATTATACAGATAAAGACAACCATTCACAAGGTAACCAACTCTTGCCCACGTACGGATCCCAGAGCTTGCTAGGTGGAGGAATGCTCGCCTTTCATGATTTGCCTTCCAATGGGCTGCTGAATTTGTCACCCAACTATCAGGGTAACATAGACGCCTCATCCTCGGTAGGAAATTTCAACCCCAAAGAAAGTGATGAAATGATCTCAGAAGAATCCAGCTTCCCTGAAGCAGCAGAATTTGATGCCGCCATGAAAAGATTAGCAACACAGCAGGAGGGATGGTTCTTTAACCGAGACACAATAGGTCCATCTCACCTTAACAAAATGATGATTCTTGGAGAAATGGAAATAGCTGATTTCCGTAAATATAACGGCACGACTTGCCTCATGACCCACTTGCAATATTTTCAAGCCAAAATGAGTCGGTACACCAACCAGGCACCATTCATAATTCACGCCTTCCAAGAGGGTCTTATTGGGTCCACATTGCAATGGTTCTTCGTGTCGAAGACCTACCTTGTGCATGATTGGGATGTGTCGTCCTCAGCATTCTTACATCAATACCAAGACAAGATAGGATTTGCATTCCCCCTCAAGAAATTGGTTCACGTCAGAAGAGGACCAATGGAGAATTTCTGAGCATATGCAGAAAGGTGGGAGGCTTTTGTAATGCAAGCTATTCCTCAGTTGGCTGAGAAGAAAATGATGAAACTGTTCATAAAAGCTTTGTCTTGTAAGCTTCGTTCCTGGTTGCATGGAATGCACTTCCGTAGCTTCAACGAAGTGGTCCTTTCGTGCGAATACTTCAACTCAACCTGGGGCAAAGAACTCAAGGGCGCTTGATTCAAGGGTCGACACCAGCAGCTATCAAGATCCTCCCTTTCACATGAGTTTTCATGGGTTTCAGTTGTTTTTATGATTTCCTGTTTCCATCCTATCTAGTGTGTTACTGTCACTTTTTCCATCCAGTAATGTAATTTGTTTTCACTAGTGAATGTACAGTTTCAACATTTCATTTTGAGAGCATGAGGGGGTACCCCAAACTGGCCAAGTGATGCTATCCAACTATGAAAAAATATATATATCATCTAAGGAAAATCTTGAGGGTTGGGCTTTCTCATGCTTCCTCCAAAACATGCTTGTGAAATCAAAAGCATTTCATTGCAAAAAACAAAAAAGATTTTCCAAAAAAAAAGTGTCAAATTTAACCCTGTTTGTTTTTCTAATTTACTTATTTCGTGTCTCAGAACATTATCCCCTTGAAAAAAAAAAGGACATTTGAAACTATTACATCAAGTCCCAAGGATATGGACTCAACAAATTCAAGAGTATTCTTCCTAGAAAATCGGGGCAAACGGATAAGATTACTCCATTTATAAAAAAGTATGTCTTGCTTCCTAACATGATCTTAGGAATGATGCTTTCTTCCTTTTCAGGGAACAAAAGACAGGACGTAATAGGTATATGCATACGATCAAACTCGAAACATGTAGATCGTAGTAGCTCAAGAAAAGATTCCTGAGACGTTTCCTCCATGATGCTTTTGGCCTTCCCCCATCTCTCAAGTTATCTCAACAAGCCGTCCCTAGAACTCTGCACAAGCTATCTCCCATCAGTGCAAGCCTAAGTAATGGTTCCTTCCCGCAACATACTCCCGGAGATCGGGCATTGCAATTTCAGAGGCAGGACGTTCAACTTCGGCAAATCGGAAAACACATGCTCTGCGAAGAAGTGATTATCGACAGGAAATTGGAGGTTTTGATTGTCTATCTCAGATTCCATAGAAGCTTTAGGTACATGACCTTGCCTAACGCTGCTGATGTCTAATAGCGAGAAAGGAAAAATTTCCACAGAAGAAAGGCGTTAAAGATGGATCGACCATCATCGGCCATCATCGGCCATTTGTCTAGGGCCATGGGCAAAGAGGGCCAACCAAAATGAAGTGCCAAGTTATGGCAAGACCATGACAATCATCAACATTCAAGATGCCGATGAGTTATCTTCATTCCTAATACACTTTCTTTGTTTTGACAGGAAGCATCGGCATTCAGAAAAAAAAAAGCAACTTGATGGGCTAATTTGAGCCAACCAATACGGGCCAAGTAGGCAGTTGGATACGACCCATGCTAATTTCACCTGACTTGGTGAAAAAAGACATGTCATTCTAGCGACCAGATCACTTAAATAAAAAAGAATGCGCTCCATGGACACCACCGGCGCTTGTAGCCGAGCGGTACCCAGGAATGGACGCGCCAAGGTCCGAACGGGGTTTCGAATCCCCGAAGCGGCATTAGCCGCATGTGAAAAAAGATAAAAAAAAAGAGAGAAAAAATAATAATAATAATAATATTTTTTTTTTTGCATACCGAGATCGAAAATTCAAGATCTCATGCTCCCTTTAAGCCTTAGGTTCCTAGGTGTATCCAATCATTTGCAAACTGGCAAAGGGTAATGTTGTATCGTTTCCCGCTTTTCAACTCTGGAAAATTTATACACTAACACATTCCCTCTCATTCTTTGTAGAGTCATCTGTCCACCAAAAGTATGGACGACAAATGCAAATTGGCAAAGGGTAATATTGTATCGTTTCCAATTTTTCAACTTTGGAAAATTCATACACTAACACATTCCTTCTCATTCTTTGTAGGGCCATCTGTCCACCAAAAGTATGGACGACAAATGCAAACTAGCGAAGGGTAATGTCGTATCGTTTCCAGTTTTTCAATTCTGGAAAATTCATACACTAACACATTCCCTCTTATTCTTTATAGGTTCATCTGTCTGCCGAAGGTGCGGACAATAGAGCAGGAAGAGATATGTCAAACTTTGATGACGACATTGGATCAACTCTCCCAAGTGAAACGGCGTCCTAAGCTTTGCCAAAATGGATAACAGGAATCTTTCAGGCCTTAATTCGCATTTGCTTTTGGTTCTACTCAGCAATTGATTTCTGCACTTTCTCCTATGCAGGGGCAAAAACAAATGTACCTGTCCAATCAAAGATGGGATTTTTAATCCTACTTGATCATTCATGTGTCATTCCCCTTTGAGTATGGACAATCCATGAACACTCATTTTTTAATAATCCCCCTATGTTCAAACACGTCTGCAGAAACAATTTTGCATTTCATGCTCTTAGAAAGTTTTCTTCTTTTGAGTAAATTCAAATCATTCAAAGGTTGCAAATTCCTTCGTGCTTACAACAATCCATGCCTTTTCAAAATGGTTTTCGCATGATGATTTTGTCTGTCTAAGTCACCGATTCCATTGAGGATTATTAAATTAAGCTGTTCAACGAATGATGTGGGATCAATTGAGCATGCTAAATGAGGTACATCAGGATGATGAAAGGCAAACCATATCCTACACATAGTCCTCTGATTAAACACTTGTGAGGTGAGCATAGGAAATTCTATGTTTGTAGGGTAAAGAGTTCTCTCCCGAATGGTACGATGACTAAAGTGATGAGGGGCATTTCGTTTCTCCACCCTAAACACTACAGGTTATCCATTGCTTAACTCTTATGAGCCCCATGCCATTGTGAAGTTTCTTTTACATTGCCCCTGTCAAGAACCACCCCACACTAGGGCAGATTGAGGGAAAGGATGGCATCGCAAGGTGAGAAAATGGATAGGAATTTTCTTGCTTGCACTTGCATTAATATTTGGGTGTCTTTATTACATATGAACACTTGCGATAATTTAAGTGCCCTAGAATGACGAAGAGCGATTTTTTCTATTCTACACACTTGTATCCATTGGACAACCCCATTGAGTTTGTAATTTCATTTCAACTCCCCACATTGGGGCAAAGAGAAGGTCACCATTGTTCAAGCAGTATAAGCCGAAGCGGCTGATTGAAGATGAAGACCCAAGAATCTAGAACAATCCTGAAACAAAAAAAAAATGATGAATGAAAACTAGGGGCATGAAAAAGCAGAGTGCCTGGTAAAAGCAAGGCCAATGCCCTCAAGGAAAAAATGATGCTCGAGCAAAAGTCTTTGCAAAGACAAGCTCCATTGATGAGGAAGAAGATCAGTGACAACATCAAGATGATCACCACCTCTTGTACACATTTTTGAGCCTATAAATCCATTTGTTTCTCAACCCATGAGCCAAATTTACATTGTGTCCCTTTGTAAAAGTCTCTTTAGACTGGGGCACTTGAATTAACATAGGAATTCATATGTTTATAAGCATCGCTCGAAGAAGTACGAGCAAGATCATTCCTATCTCTTTTTGCAGGGTTCTTGACTTATAAACCCGAAGATGGCTATACAACATTTCTTTCTATAAGCCTTGACCTTCATGGTCCCCTTTGCTAAGCTTTTGACCAAGCCTACATTACTGTCCTAACAAAGACCTCTCGGATTGATAAAGTCATACCGTTTGCGAGAATATTCGGATCCCTGTCGCCATAATGATAGTGAAATGGTGAGATTTCTATGATTCTGCATTAATGGTCAGGACAAAAGAGCATTTTCAATGAGAGTGAGTGGAAAGCCCTTTCAGACTGAAAGCCTCTCATTTGACATATTCAAGACATCCTCATCCTGAGTATGAATTGTCTTTTTGAAAACTTTTCCCCAGTGAGACATTGGTGATGAAAACTGACAAAAAATTGTCATGCATGAACCCCATTTGAATTGAAAAAATTACAATATGCACAGATCATTTGCACATATTGCATGTTTGCCTGATAGGAGACATACTTTCAGAGCAGAGATATTATCAGGCCTGCAACTTACCAGGAGGTGGGAGACCTTCAGGAGTATTTGAGGTGCGTCCTCAATATTCCCAACTTACCAGGAGGTGGGAGACCTTCAGGGATATCTCAGGTCCATTCTCGATATTCCCAACTTACCAGGAGGTGGGAGACCTTCAGGAGTATCTCAGGTCCGTCCTCGATATTCCCAACTTACCAGGAGGCGGGAGACCTTCGGGGATATCCGAGGTCCGTCCTCGATATTCCCAACTTACCAGGAGGTGGGAAAACTTCAGGGATACCCGAGGTACATCCTCGATATTCCAACTTACCAGGAGGTGGGAGACCTTCAGGAGTATTTGAGGTGCGTCCTCGATATTCCAACTAATCAAGAGGTAGGAGACCTTTACAAGCATATAAGGTAAGTCCCTCTTCATTGGCACTGCGTGCTTCCATAGCTCGGAATCCCTCTTTACCGACGTGGCGTGCCTCTGTGGCCCGAAGTCAGGTAATGAAAAAACTGGTCTCCTTGAGAAAAATCAAGCACTTAACAAGATTGTGTCCCGAGAAAAGTCGGTACATCCCTGAGAGAGTTCAGGTAAGCAAACTAGTGTCCCTGAAAGAGTCAGATACCTAACAACTTATTGCTTCTACAGGCGACCGGAGAATGGTCCGGGTCCTGGAAAAGCAATCCATCGTCGAGGCGACCGGAGATAGCTTCGGGTCCTTGGTACCAACTTATTGCTCAGAAAGGTGACCGGAGATAGCTTCGGGTCCTAGAAAATCAATCCATCGTCAAGGTGACCGGAGATAGCTTCGGGTCCTTGGCACCAACTCATTGCTCGGAAAGGCTATTGAAGATAGCTTCGGGTCTTTGGCAACAATTCATTGCTCGGAAAGGCGACCGGAGATAGCTTCGGGTCCTGGAAAAGCAATCCTCATCGTCGAGGCGACCGGAGATAACTTCGGGTCCTTGGCAACAACTCATTGCTTGGAAAGGCGACCGGAAATAGCTTCGGGTCCTAGAAAAGCAATCCTCATTGTCGAGGCGACTGGAGATAGTTTCGGGTCCTTGGCAATAACTCATTGCTCGGAAAGGCGATCAGAGATAGCTTCGTGTCCTGGAAAAGCAATCATCGTCGAGGCGACCGGAGATAGCTTCGGGTCTTTGGCACCAACTCATTGCTCGGAAAGGCGATCGGAGATAGTTTCGGGTCCCGGAAAAGCAGTCTATCGTCGAGGCGATCGGAGATAGCTTCGGGTCCTTGGCACAAACTCATTGCTCGGAAAGGTGACCGAAGATAGCTTCAGGTCCTGGAAAAGCAATCCTCATTGTCGAGGTGACTGGAGATAGCTTCGGATCATTGGCAACAACTCATTGCTCGGAAAGGCGACCGGAGATAGCTTCGAGTCCTGGAAAAGCAATCCCCATCGTCGAGGCAACTGGAGATAGCTTCGGGTCCTTGGCACCAACTCATTGATCGGAAAGGTGATCGGAGATAGCTTCGGGTCCTTGGCAACAACTTATTGCTCGGAAAGGCGACCGAAGATAGTTTCGGGTCCTGGAAAAGCAATTTCCCTATATCATCAATCACAGGTACGTTTTTTATATCAGCATCAGATAAGGAAATATCCTGATACTTGCCAAAAACTCGGGATCCACACCCCATTTTAGTATGTATTATTGCCATTTTTGCTTTGGACACTTGGTCCCAAGTGAACTATCATCTATTGCATATGTATGGACAAAATTTAGGTATCGGTTCGTCTTTGAATGCAACTTCTGCGAGCTCACCTTCAAAGAGGGACATCTGTTGACACTTAAGTTTTGACCAAGTGTTTAAATTTGAATTGCCTAGAAAATTAGGGACTAATTTGGCCCTAACAAAAAGGATTTTTGCATCACCTAAAGTACTAATATTATTTACATTTACTAAGTTTTATTTTCCTATTTATTTTCCCTTATTTTGGAGTAAAAAAAAAAAAAAAAGGGGTCTATGGAGGGACTGGGCTTTCGCGCCCAGCCCTCTTCTTCATTTTTTTCCTGTCCACGCAGGCCTGGGCCCGTCTCCCCCACTCTTCTTTCTGCGGCCCATTCGGCCCCCTCAACCCCGTGGCCCGGCCCTCTCCATCATCTTCTTCTTCTTCCCTTCTTCTTTCCCTGCACACGAGAAGCAGGAGAGCAGAGCGGAAGATGGTGGCCGGCGACGGATGGGACACTTTGCGGGCGCCATTAATGTAGCCTAGTGGAGCAGCGCAAGACTCGGTGAAGGATCCGGACGCCATCAATGCAAAGCAAGTGGCGCGGCACGCGGGCAACTAAGGTCATGCCCCGGTTCGGCCGAGGGAGAGCCCGGCCGAGCGCCGAGGACCGTCGGTCGGAGCACCTCCGTCGACCGGGCTCCTCGCCTATAAATAGAGGGGTCGAGTGAAGGAGAAACGGCAGCAAAACAGAGAGATCTAGAGGAGAGGCAGGAGCTCGGAAGGCTTCCCTTGGAGACATCCAGGAGGCCGGACGAGCGACCGCCGATCCGAGAGAGAGCTGCAAGAGAGAGAGAGAGGAAATAGATCCGAGAGAGGGAGAAACAGATCCGAGAGAGAGAGATCTGAGGGCAGAGAGAGTCGTGAGAGAAATAGAGATTCGAGAGAGAGTTGCGGGCCAAGCGTCGGCCGTGCAAAGCAAGTTGCCGGGCCGACGCCACCACCACTCCGCCACCGCCGCTCAACCACCGACGGCCGCCTGACGGCGTCGCTTTCATCGCCATCCGCCCGCGTAGCCGTCGCGGTCTCTCCTGCCAGCGAGTCGTTCCCATCACCGCGCCCATCCGACGCCATTCTGATCCGCGACAACCCCACTGCTCACGCGTCTCGGCCGAACCTCACGCCAGCCCTGCTGTCGATCGTCGTTGTCCTTGGTGCCACCCGCTGCTTCGTCATCCTGTTGGGTGGTCTCACGAAGATCGCCACCGCTCGCCGTGGCCGCGTCGGGCGGCGCGCGGCCGTCCCCCATCGACGCCGCGGAGAACCTGTGATAGAGAGGGGGGAGCAGGGCATGAGTCGGGTCAAAACCGGGTTGGACCGTCGACTCGATCGACCCACTAGCGTTTGTTTTTGTGGGCTATGGGCTGAGATCAATTATCCCCATTGGGCTTATTTTGCTTTGTTGGTCCACCTCTGTTTTGCTTGGGCTGGGGTTTGTTTTTGATTGGGCCTTACTATTTATTTCTATTTGTTTCAGGTACTCCCCGCGGGCCAAGCGAATTTGGCCCATCAGCCGAATTCGGCCCAGTTGAGGACCCTAAGGCGTTGGAACCCGGGCCTCACGCTGGGCCGAACCTGACCCGGGTCTGGCCGGATGACCCGACCCGACCCGGGTCCGGCCGGATGACCCGACCCGACCCGGTTCCGGCCGGTTTTTTAGTTATAAAAGTATTAAATAAATTTTTAATATTAAAAAATAAAAAAATATTTTTTTCCAGAAAAATCTGAAAATCCGAAAAAAGGTTTTTAATTTCCAAAAAAGAAAAGAAAATCCAAAAATATTTTAGATTTCCCAAAAAACCAGAAAATAAAAAAATATTTTTTAATAAAAAAATAGAAAAATCGAAAAATATTTTATATTTTTCAGAAAAAAAACAGCAAAAATCCAAAAATATTTCACATTTTCTAAAAAAACCAAAAATGTCTAGAAATATTTTATATTCTCTAAAAAATCAGAAAAAAGGCAAAAAATGTTTGTTTCCACAAATACTGAAAAATCCTTGAAAAATTCAAAATTTTCAAACCCGAGGGTTTAAAACAAGATTAGGTACCGGAAGAGCATTAGTGATTAACTAGTGTAATTAAGTCCCTGATCCTAGTTTCTCTGGTTGCGTATGAGTAAAATATTTCTCCCGATATTTTACTTGGATTTTTAATCGACCCACCTCAAACTAATTAGTGGCGATTCCTTTTTAAATGAATTTTAATTACAGGTTAAAAACTTGGATCTTAAGTTGTGAATTGGTGGGCTTGGGAGAGCCCTAGCTAAAGCCCTGAAGAGAGGCGTTCAGTCGAGCCATTAGCCTCCCGGGACGCGAAGGGGAGGTCGCGACATCAATACAATAAGTTTAGGACTTTTATGACACTTTTCCCCGAGTAAATCCTACATATAAATTGAAAACTATAAAAAAATATAGTAAATAAATTAGGGGTTACCAAATTAAATTCAATCTAATAATTGAAGGAAATTTTGTCTTTTTGGTGAAAGTTTAGTGGATTTAGTCATATAGGGTGGCAATAGCGCCATCTAAAATCAAAGGCTAATTCCGACAAAAAAAATAAATCAATGGCCAATTATTGATGGGTACTAATGGATTTGGAACGAACCCACATTCGATCCATTTAATTAAAGAGCAATCCTAAGGGCGCCTTGCTCTCTACTAATTTTGTTAATTTCTTCAATAACTTGTGTTTGAGATCCGCACAGGCCAACGACTCCCATCAACCCTGTTAAAATCATCATTAATTTCTGTCAAAAAACCTTAGAAGCGTTTACTTTAACAGTGGGTACTTGTATTTTGTGGCATTCAAGTATCTTAAGAAGTAGTTGGTTTTTGTGGTAAAGAAGGAGCCAAGGTGAGTTGTGCACAAAAGAATCCAAAACCAATAATGTCTTTGAAATTTGTAGAGATTTTTCTACTGTCGATGGAAATAAGTGGTCTCTATCTTGGAAACAAACAGAAGAAACCAACGCAACAAGTTTCATGCATCAACCTACAAAACTAAAGCCTAAGTAGCAAAAGGGTCACGGACCAAATTTCAACACATGTATTAATGGCTCTTTTTTTATTTTCGAATACATCAATGGCTTTGGCTGAAATATGAATTGCCTGAAATTGAGAATATGGGTAGAAATGATGCTTTTTTCACCTCTTATATGACGAAATTGACGCTATTTATATTAGAAAGACAAAATTACCCTCAATCATTCAATTGATGTTAAAAGTGATTGCCCCATTCCTTCTTTTTTCTATTTTTATTTAGGATCTAATTGTCATAATTAAGCATTTTACATGTTTTTTTTAGTGTGCTGAGATTTTTTTAGTGTATTTTTAGATATTCCTATAATGTTTCACATCGTCCGTGTAAAAGTATATCAACCAATAGTAAGGAAAAATAATAATTTTTGATATAATAAAAAACTTAAAAGTCTATTCTTCATCATTATATAATTACATTTTATTTATTCTTTGTTTCTCTTATCTCAAAAGCTCTTGCTTGATGAATTTTTTATTTTTATTTTTTAAATGTCATTAGTCTAAAAGATATATCAAGTCTCATCATTTACTATATTAAATATTTATCATTTTCCTTACTATTGGTGATATACTTTTACATAGAGCTTTTAACACGTTACATGAATATCTAATAATACACTAAAAACGTTATGCATAATGAGGCATATTGATATTTTCCCTAGATATATCAGGATGGCATTAATTTAATTTTTGCCCATCCAAAACAATGAATTTCACGATGTGGTCCTGGGCCACTCATGGATTGACATGTGTCGCCACGTCATCAGATCGGCCTCACTGGACCTGCACAAAAACTCACTTTGTCTCTCCTATTTTAAAATTTGTTGTGCCTCCTCGTTCTTTCTGAAAAAGAAGAAGAAGAACAAAGACACTTTCTTCCTCCTCGTTTGGATGAGTCCCATTGGAGTTGTACAAATATTCATTTTCTCTCTCTATCGGGTCTTTTTTTCTTGTTCTTAAGACCGACACTTTCTATCTCCACGTTATTTCAAAATCTGGGTCTCTCTCGCCTTCGCTCCCAAGCTCAAATCTGCTGCTCCGGTGTGTTGCCTCCACCTTCGCCATTGCCTCCAAGCACCCCATTGTTGGCTCCAATTTCTCCAGGAGTCCTTGCTAGTCACGACATTTGTACTCGGGAAGGTCAAGGAATTGGATTAATATCATGAAAAATCACAAATTAGTACATCTATGACAAACGGAGGATAAAATTCCAAATTAGTACATCCGTCAATTACCATGTGTTATACAATTTAACAATTTGACTGTAAAATTCATAATGAATTAATGAATGGTAAGTATGTTACAAATGTACCAGTTTAGAGTTTTTTTATAGTAAAAAAAATTAATTTATGGTTAATTGATTGCAAATGTATTAGTTTGAGTTTTTCGTGATATTAATCCACGGAAGAAAATGACTACAATGAGGGCATCAAGATTTGGCTCGACTCAAAATTACTGTAATTAAAAATTTGTTCGTGTTTTGCGGATGAAGCGTTTGTTGATGCATTGGTTTCCCTTTTTTAATTTTCTTAAGTTCGGTTGATCCGGCACCACGATTTTGCTCGAGCCAGCCCGCTACCTTGCAATTCTATTTCACAGCACTTTCAAGCGAAAAATGTTACCTACAATAAGATAAGCTTATAAAGTTATCATGCAGATGATGTAATAATACTGCAAAACCAGGAATTGAACAAAGGAATTATAACCAATACCCATCAACAGTTTGCTCGATTTTAGCATTATCTTTCAGATTCTGCGGCATACGATGTAAACTCAATCTTCATTTTTGTTTCGTATTAATCGTTGCATAAGCTGTCTTATAGTTTTCTTATAGTAAACTAATCAAGAAAGAATTTGTGTGGGACTTTCTTAAAATGAGTTTGGACAATTAAATGAGTTTCTTAAAATGAGTTTCGTAATTTGACTTTTATATATCATTGATTCACATGCATGCTCATTTTGTAATTTGCAAAATTTCTATAGAACGTTCCAATGGACCAAATTCATTTCATGGTAACGTGTGGCATTTGAATACTATAATTATTAGAGTGGCAAGAGTTATTCTACATGCTCGAAATTACTTAGATGAGCCTTTATTTGGGGACAATTCCCATTCTATTTTGAATATGAAAAGGTCAATATTCAACTACAAAAGATAAGTCACGGCACAGTGGCCTAAAAAGGTTTGTAAAGTGAGGACGGAAAATCTTTTTCCATGTAGAAAGAAATCATTCTGAAGATCATGTAGACCAAATTTATCTTGGCCGCTGCTTACATGAGTCAAACCCATCTCCATGATGGCACTTCTTTGGCAACAGCACTCTTAACTTAATCTGAAGTTGAAGCTGTATAGGATCTCCCTATATCCATACCTCTAGGTTTTCATTTGAAGCTCATGCAGATTCTGAATAAACCTATCGATGTAGCCACTGATGAAGTTCGGGCTCACCAGAACCTCTCTCCACTTCGCATGGTTCTTCTTCACCAGCCGACCCACTTCGCTCTCTTCATCCATCACGCTCTTGATGGCTTTGCACAGGCTCTCCTTCGAGAACCGCCCGCTCTCTTCTCTCTCCACTTCAACGCTCACTTTCAGTTCCTCGGCCAGCAGTCTCGTGTTCAGGATCTGGTCACCCAGATGCGGGACCATCACTATTTGGCAATCGCACATCAGCGACTCCCACATTGACCCGAACCCGCAATGGTTCACGAAGCACCCGACGGATGGGTGGCTCAAGATCAGTGGCTGTTGGACCCAACCGCCGTGAACCGCTCCTCTCCCTTTGACTCGCTCTTCGAAACCCTCAGGAAAAGCTTCCTCTACAGAGTTTGTCCCAATTGGCGGTCTGAGAGCTACCAGAAATGGCAAGCCTGTCGACTCGAACCCTAGCAGGAGTTCCTGGAAATGGCCCTTTTCAAGAACGTGCTGGCTCCCGAACGCGCAGAACACCACGGACCCTGGCTTGAACCGGCCGAGCCACTCGGCCCACTTCTCGTCCAGCGTCTTCATCGCGGGCTCAGGCAAGACGGGGCCAGTCAAGAAGACAGGCTTGCCGTATTGACTGCTGACGTAGGCACACAAGTCCCCTTCTATTTCTTGGCACGTCCTCATGGCGATCGCGTCGCACTCTCCCATGGCGGTCGTGGTGCGGCCATGGAATGTGATGCTGTCGCCGAAAGGCAGGGTTACGAATATGAGGGATCGGGCCTCCCTGCCACGCAGCACCACCGTCTTTGATGGGTACCCTTCGGGTGGCTTCCCTAGCACTTCCTCCGTGAGCGGCTTCCCCAGGCTCACCTCTCGAGCCAGCACGAGGACGATGGCGATTGCTGCTGCGGAAACAACGTTATAGCAGACCGTCCTGATGCCGAGCGGCCTGGCCACTTGGGGGATCCAGTGGGCATTGTCGTAGAAGACGAAGTCGGGCCGCATGGCCTGCAGGGAGACCTCTAACTGGGGGCGGGTGAGGTCCATGGCAGCGGCGAGAAAGGTATTGTCGGAGATGGGGATGTCGGAGGCGGTTTCGGTTCCCGGAGGGAGGGAGGCGACCGAGGGGACGGTGACCGGGTGGAAGGTGATGAGGTTGGGGTGTAGATTGAGGTCTTCCAAGAGAATTACGGCTTTCCTGGGCAAGAAGAAGGAGATTTTGTGGCCTCTCTTGGCGAGTTCGTTGGAGAGGTGGAGGAATGGGGTCATGTGACCAACTGCGAACCATGGAAACATGGCTATGTGAAACTTCGAATTCGTCTCCTCCGAATTGTGATCAGAAATTCTTCTTGTTCGTGAGGGTCTGCGAGATGTCTTGAATTTTTTTTTTCCTGTTACGTGCATCAACGCATGGTAGGTTTTATTCTTCGTTCCTTGAACTTCAAGATCTGTGTGTTGGATCGATCATTTCTCGAAGAATGGGATCGTTGTGCCACTCGTCCGTCTCTGCCGACCGAGAAGGCGGACAGCAATTTTTGACCTGGACTTTGAAATCCGAAAAAATATTAGGTATGTTAATCTTGCTACATAAGTAGTAAGTCTCCATTCAGCGCTCACCACGTATCTAGGAGGGACTACTGATCAGTCCCTTGGTCTCTCACTTCTACACCTCTGTTTTTTTTTTTTTTCCTTTTGTTTCCTTCGATTGAGGGTCAATCTCACCAGACTTAGCAAGAACTTAACCCTCATGTGAGGGTTGAGCCCTCATTAGATCCGAACGCTATGGAGGGAGGCGACGACATCAGAGTTGCAAGGGATGTGATGGCCCAGGTGATGGTGTGTGGGGAAGAGGGATGGTGGTGCGTCCGTGCCTCAGTCCTTGGGTGCGCAGGGAGGGGGAATGTCTCTTGTCTCACATCACTTAGAAATGGAGTCTTGAGCCAGCATATAAGACTTGGGTTCTCTACTCTGTATAAAACATTTTAGAGCCGCGCTTGCCTTGGCCCAAAGTAGATAATATTACACAATGATAGTGACCCCGGGTCCTTACAAATGATATCAGAGCTGGTTCTCGACCGCGTGTGGGGCCACAGTGAGAACGCTGCGCTTGAAGGGGAGAGAATGTGATGGCTCAAGCAACAGTGCTCGGGGAGGAGGGATGGTGGTGCGTCTGTGCCTTGGTCCTTGGATGTGCGTAGGAAGGGGGCATGTCTCCCCTTCCACATCTAGGGAGAGAGTTTTGAGCTAGTTTATAATGCGTGGGTTCTTTACTCTATGTGACATGTTTTAAAGTCATGCAAGTCTTGGCCCAAAGCGGACAATATTACACAGTGATAGTGACCTTGGGTCCTTACGGGGGACCTCGAGGATGTAGGGATTGAGGGAGGGATCAGGGTCGCCAGTGATGACGATGGGGGGGCTTGGGCTTGTTCTTGGACCTTGAGGGGTGGTGGATGACCTTAATGGTGGCGTTGTTGCCGGAGGGGGATCAATGGGTGATTTGGCCTTGGGAGGTGCAAAAGAGAGGAAAGAAACAAAGGGACTAATCAGTGGATCCACCAAACGCATGGCGAGCTTTGGATGAAGTGTCTTATTGTCAATGCAATGGGACTAACCTACCAAATATTTTCTCGATAGTAGGAGATCCCCATGTTTTTTTGGCTTACAAGGAGGGAAAAGGTCACAGGAAGATCATCATGTAGAGAAAAATCAGGCGATGTATCGAGAATATCATTAGTTAAAAAAATGTAAATCCATTGTGAACTTACACATGGAAAACTTTGTTTAGATATATCAATATATTTTCTCTAACAACTAGGACTTATTCTAAGATATAGTAATCAGTCATGCTCCAAATTTGGAATACTGAAGTAGTGTTGGACAACAATGTGATTATCTAACAAATGAACAGGTGTTTTTAACCTTGTAGTTGATGCAAGAAGCACTTTGTACTTATCGTGCTACGCATAGCAATTCTCTACTATTTCTTTTACCAAAAATGTGTACATTCACGATCACATGGTGCTGATATTGTCGGGAGGGAAAGTTGCCGCGAGTGAAATAACTTTTAATATGGCCTGATACAAAAACGAAAAATGTGATAATATTATGGCATAATTTTAGACAATCACCGTATTCTTTTCTATACACTATTTGCATCGATCATCATTGACTTGGATAATTGGTCAATGTTCTAAACCATAACGAATGACGACGAAAGATAGATCGTGTAAAAACATAGAGCACGGATTGTGTACCATATAAGTTATTATATTATTTTGGTACCATTTAATCATCATCATTATTATTTTTAGCTATCTGGAAGGAAAAAAACAAGATAGTCTAATTGCCATTAATTTCCGAGGAATGTACTTGATTAATGGCAATGGTAGGGCCTGAACGGATCAAAAGTCGGATGCCTTGATGGATCCACTTCGACAGTATTGGGCCTAAGAAAGACCTAGACATTGCTTTGTAGGTGCACTTCGGCCTACTAATGGACTTGAATGGATTTGGGCGGGCCTAACCGGACTAAAAAGGCCCACGATCGACACTATGGTAATAAGTGTCCCATAACTTATGCCAATTTCCAGTAGCATCCCTTGCCTTTTAATTTGTTCAACTCGAAATTTTGTAATTTGTATGATTTGTGTGATCCAGCTTTACAAACGTATTTAATCAAGCTAGGGTGATATGGAAAGTTCAAACATTTATGAGAGAGAGAGAGAGAGAGAGAGAGAGAGAGAGAGAGAGAGAGAGAGAGAGAGAGAGAAATTGGACAGGGAAGTTGAAAAATCAAAATAAAATCAAGAGAAATTGAGAAAAAAAAAAAACCGAAAGAGAAAGAGATAGAGATCATGGGTGAGCGGTTCTAAGTTTTGTACCGGCACTCCTAGAACCTAGAATCTACTCATTAGAATAGGTTCTTCATTTTTTGGAATCTAGAATTTACCTTATATATCTTAAAACTTGGAATCTATTCTATTATAGGTTTCAGAATCAATTTCAAGGCTTATTTAGGTTTACCTTTATTATTAATTAAACAATTATGATAAATTATCACATTTAATAACCACAACTTACTATTACAATTCATTGACTATAATTTATATTTAGACATATGAAAAATATAAAAATATTAACAAAATAAAAGATCTAGTCATAGCATGAAAGTTTGGACTGGTGGTTTTAAATTATACATTTATTATTGAATATCAGAAATACCAAGAAAAATACAAATACTAATTTTAGATTTTAGGTTACAAGTTTCAGGTTTTATTAATTTAGTACTTAGAACCTACCCGTTAAAATAGGTTTCTCGATTTTTGAAATCTAGAATTTATCATACATACTTTAGAACTTGAAACCTTACAGATTTTCATTGGTTGGATTTCTAGGTATTAAATTTTACTCTAAAATTATGCTCATTTCTAATAGAGAGGAGCGAGCTTTTTGGTATATTCCTATCAAATTAACAAAATGAATACACCAAGCACGAAGCAGGAAGCAGTTTGCGGGGTGAGAGGGGCAAGCTGGTTTTGATTTGAGTCGGTGGGCTCCCCACCCCAATCAGGGCATGATCCCCGCGATCCATCCACGAGTCTCCTGCCACCTAATTATCGATCCTACTCCCAATAATTGAAATATAGAAAAATATATTATGATATTAGTTTAACCACTAAAACTAATAATAATAATCTAATACGGACAACTCTCTCCTGCCGTAAGGGACAAGAGAACAACGCCACCTCCGTCCATAACACTCCATCCATTTCTCCCGCATTAAAAAAATAAAATTATCTATGATGGGCACAAGACTTAGCTGTCACATGGATGTACCTGCCCTCCTCATGCAGAAAAAGAAGAAGAAGAAGAAGAACGTATGTGGAAATAAATAAATGATTGAGAAAAAAGAAAAAAAGAAAAAAAAGAAGAGAAATGGAGTCAGTCTCCTGTTCTGTTCCTCCGCGAACGAAAGGACCGTCACGTGGGGCGGGGGGGCTGGCATCCCCCCTTGTCCTGCACCAATCTGAAACATGGGCCATTCCCCATTTTCACTTTAATATTAAATGGGTCAATTCCATAAAAAACCCTCAACTATGGCTTTAGTCCCAAAAATACCCCAAATTTTTTTTTGTCTCGAAAAAAACTCTCAACTTTTACTTTAGTCCCAAATCTACCCTCCGTCAAAAATCACCGTGAACTCCTTTGACGTGGCCTCGCCGGCGTCGGAATCGGGCGAGGGCCGCCTCGTCGGCGCCGGAATCTGGCGAGGGCCGCCTCGCCGGCGTCGGGCGAGGGCCACCTAGGCCAGATCTGGCTCAGGCGGCCCTCGCCCGATCTGGCCTGGGCGGCCCTCGCCCGACTCAGGCGAAGGTCGCCCTCGCCAGATCCGACGAGGGCGACCCAGGCGAGGGTGAGGGTCGCCCAAGCCAGATCCGGCGAGGGCGACCCTTAGCCGGATCTGGCGGCCCTCGTCCGATCTGGCCTGAGCGGCCCTCGCCCGACGCCGGTGAGGGCCGCCTGAGCCAGATCTGGCCTGGGTGGCCCTCGCCCGACGCCGGCGAGGGTCGCCCTCGCCCGACGCAGACGAGGGCCGCCCAGGCGACCCTCGCTTGATTCCGATGCCGGCGAGGCGGCCTTCGCCTGATTCCGGCGCCGGCGAGGCCACGTCAAAGGAGTTCACGGTGATTTTTGACGGAGGGTAGATTTGGGACTAAAGTAAAAGTTGAGGGTTTTTTTCGAGACAAAAAAAAGTTTGGGGTATTTTTGGGACTAAAGCCATAGTTGAGGGTTTTTTATGGAATTGACCCCATATTAAATACGGTCAATACGGCAACAAATCTCAAATTATGCGGTTGACAAATATATCTATTCTACATTAATTTTCGTTAAACTTTATTATGAAATTATTGAACTACATGACATCCAATTTTGGATTTTACCATCTATTTTAATCATAGGTGTATCAATTTATGATTTTTCGTGTGGCAATATAACCCTATTTGTGTCGTGTTATATCCATTGATGACCTGAAAATGAGGAATCCAATTTCACAATTCTGGAACAGTATTTTTAGGCTTCACTTTACTAATTAGTGAATATATATTTTTATTGATTTTGATTTCAAACCATCGTAACGATAAGTTTTAAAAACCATACATATAAGTAGAGATAAGCAATAAGACGAACATAACGCGATACAAATAGGGCAATATTGCCGCACGAAAGCCACAACTAGCAACAAGCGAATCAATCAAAGGCTAAATAAATCTGATGCTCTTTCGGTGCCATCAACCCTCAGATGACTTTGAAGTTACCAAAAGGGATTGCAGATTCTGGAGGAAAGTACACGTGTACCTTTCTTGCAGGCCTTCCCCAGCTACGACATCCTTCAATTTAGCATGGTTGCTTTTAAGCCTTGACGCTACTTCACCGTCTTTATCCATCACCAACTTGATGGCCTCACTCAAGCTCTCCTTGCTCAGGAACCTCTCTCTCTCCCCTTCT
>CM026415.1:31755260-31780739 GCA_014858505.1 Corymbia citriodora subsp. variegata
CTTTCCTTTTCCCCCTATTTTTTTCAATTTTTTTTTTCGGGCTAAACCTTCCTTTCAACATCGAATAGAACTTAATCTGTCGTTTCGAGGTTCGTCCCTATATCTAAGAAGGGACGATGATAGAGTTGCCAAATTATTAAAAAATTTATTGTTCCAAGTATTGATAAGGGTATTATATATGTATCGCAACGAAAATTATAAGCGATTAATATGGTATTTACGGATGGTGACGTTAATCAAAGTTAGTCAGCGGTGGTCAGGACTTGCACACTGTGGTATGGGATTTATGTTTTATTTTAGAGGAAGATCCTGGCAAAGAAAAGGAAAAAATAATAATATTTTGTCATAGGGCGAGGAGGCGTTTTTTTTTTTTGGCAACCTAATTGGGAATTTGTCTTATTTTGAGGCAATGGTCAGTACCACGTGGATAGAATTAATTTTCGCCTGCTATTGCGGTGGCCCAGTATTGGATGTGGACTTGGGGAGGAACAATGATTGACCATTTATGTGATTTTTATCTACATTTGACAACGAAGGCTATAATGATTTGAAACGTTTTCTATACCTATTATTTGGGATAAGTCAGTGACCTACCTTTTATTTTCCATAGCTGATTAAACTTACCATATGCTACTTTAGATGGTTGTTATCTATGCACTATATGTGGAAATTAATGTCTTAGTTGCACTAGCAATATCTTCATTCAAAGAAGGGGATCCAAGCAAAAACTCAAACCAATGTCATGGTGAAAAACAGGTTCTGTCTGAAATATTCTGGACATATGATTTCATGTAGGCTTATGACACGGGGATTAGCTATTACTGTTATTGGCTCCTAATCAGGCTGGCCGGGCTTCCTTCCGGCGGGATGCATCAGCAAGGCTTGCGGCAGAAGCAGCAGTGCCGGAAGCCCCTGCACTTGCCGTCGTCGAAGCCCTCTTCCTTGCAGACCACCACACACGTGTGGTCGCACATGCAAGGTCCATGGAATTTGTGGCTCTACGACTCGCACATCCTTCCTTCAACTACCCCGCCATCTCTTCCGCACCAATATATACACACACTACCTACTCGGCCATCCATTAGGTTTTTTTTTATTTTTTAGATAGATTGAAAGAAGGAAGTTGTTTACCTAAACCCACCCATCTAAAGGAAAGATAAAAAAAAGGTTTAATTAACATGATAGATGGAAAGTGATTAATTTGATCATCAATAGAACAAGTGGCGTAATTTGGTCATCAATAGAATGAGTGGCCTGTCAAATTCTTTGGGTCATGAAAAACATAATCAGGTTTGAATTTTAAACTATGATCTCACCTTCCCATATGACACATGTCCATATTGGACATTACATAGTCACGGATCATATGTTTTCAACTCGCTGACATTGCTCTCTTTGGTGTAGTGGTGTGGGAATTTACATGCTAAAAGAAAAAAATAACACAAGATGAAAATCAGGAAGAGTGATGATGGTGAGTAGAAGTCTTACGGCCCCATGCATCTCTTCTCCATATTTGCTTCTCCTTCCTGAATCGGCACCGACCGATGTTCTTGATGATGACAATCTCTGGCCGGAATTGATTAGCAAATGAGGTCCGATTGCCCATCTTATAAAGGATCGAGAGAGCGAGAACTTGTTCAGCAGAAATTAATTACCAGAGTAACTGTCGTGATAGGTCAATTTTCCAAGTGTAGCGACACACCTCTCTCCTCAAGACCGGGTGATACCGCATGCTTAATCTATTTGTACGATAAACCCTATTTCGAGCCGTATTTTCATGAAAATCCGATCCCCCCAATCCACTAGGTGGATCTCCACAATTAATGCTGCGACTTGAAATTTTCATACAATTTGAACCTAAAAAGAAACTAATAGTTTAACTTCAAATGTTACACACAACACTTTTTTCTTTTGCTATGCGGAATCAAAACTTCCCAATATAGAAGATGTACTCCTACTTTGGCTACGCACTTCAATTTGTCCTTGAAGAGATTGCTCATTTGGATGTCGTTGAACTTTGAACTAGACCAATCAAAAAAATATATTAGGATAAGACTAAGTTCTGTAAATGAAATAATTAGGCTCAACGTAGGAGATAATCTTCTCACTCAATCTGATATAAAACAAAATAACATGAATTCAAGACAAGTATAAAATATTTGTATATACAAAATGAATATGGTAAATGCATGAATTTTTTCCTTTTTTTTTATCATTATGAAATTACTAGTCAATGTGGTATAGAATTATTCACTTAAGACATTATTTCATAATGCACAAATAGCTCACCAATATACACAGCAAGTATCTAGCTCTACTTGTCTCTAACCAGGACTCATCTCAACTAATAATGTATCATCACCATCAATATATAGGGGACATAATCATAAATGCCTTAACCCATCCATCATGAGAGTGCTCTAGATTAGTGAGGATACATATACCACGGTAAAACTACATGATGATAATTATTTCATACTTATTCTCACAATAGGTTACTCAAGTCATATTAGACTATACAAGGCATATTATCTCATGCATAATCATAGAATGACCTCTCATTCTTGTAGAGACTCGTTGTAGATGGTAGATCATCTATTGCTCATATAAGGGAGTTCACTCTCTGGTGAATTGGCCATGGCAAAGATATTCAGTGCATGACATTTGTGACATGCAAATCGCCATAAGATTAAATTTTCCATACACAATTTTATCACCACTGTCTCTTGGCATTTCTCATATGAACGATGGAAAACAAATGCTCATTTATCATCACTTACGAACTCACGAACTTTTATTCATAAAATAATCATCATTCGGCACGTGGTCTTATCACACGCCAATCACTTCTACGTAACAATTGCCATGTAATTATAATGTAACTAATACCATAATGGTCTCTTGGCATTTCTTGTGTAAACAGTAGCAAAGAATGAAATATCGAAGGGCATTCATTTGTTATCTAAAACATACGAATTCTTTATTTATGCTATGGACATGTCACAGACTTTATAAAATTACCAAAACAGCCCACTTTTAAGCTAATTATGCAATTAACTCCTATTTTGTCTAGTCAAACAAATTGTCTAGATTATCATTCAGGTAAGTTATCTGTGGATGTTTACATCCTAAGAACTAATGTCAAAAATTCTGGATGTCACAATTAAAGTGATGGACTTCACATTATTTGATGATTGTGATTAATATATGCGCCATCAACGTGGGTCCGAGCATGCAATTGGGAGCAATTCTCGAGCAATGACTAACAAATGATATCGTTATATGTGTTGGAACACCCATTTTTATCCATTTAAAATGGAGAATCTACGAACTCTTTTGATAATGCAGCAAATTGTATTTTGTTATATTCAAATAATCCATGGGGTAAAAATTACTCTGCCAACTAGTAAACAAAAGTTTTGAACTTTAAGAACACTGCTCATGAGCTCAATCTGGTTCTTGCATCTCAAGCAATATGCCTCCAAACAAATAAAAGCGTAAACTTTGGAGTATCTTTAAGTAAATTTTCCTTAACCGACAATGTTCTCGTCGGGCATGACATATTTATCGATGTTCTTTATATAATTTGAATGCATTTCGTTGTAAATAGGTTGGCATCTTCCTTGCCGGGTTTAAAGATTTATGTTGCACAAAATATTACTACTGCGTTGGCGTTCAAGAGGAGACGTGCAAGAATGATAATCACAAGCATCGTCGTACAATATCATAAACTGTGCAGGCGTTCTCGCCCATTTTGAGTCTCGAGAGGTTTTAGGTGCTTTCGAAGTACTGCAGATACATCTCCGCTCTTGAATTGGGGGAACGATGAAAGTTGTGTTTTTAAGTATAACTAAAAACAATGAAATTATCCCGGCTTTAAGTATAAGCTCATCGACCTTTTATTTTCTATATCAATTAAACTTACTATAAATCATTTTAGGTGCTTGTTATCTATGCACTCAATCTGGAAATTAATGTCCCTAATTGCGTTGGCATTATCTTCATTCTTTGAAAGGGATCCAAAAAATAAAAACACTCTAACAAGTCATGGATTCTTCCCATACCATCGTCTGACATTGGATATATTGAGATATCGTAGGTGATAACGTAATTTTCTCTCCGAACATGTTTGACATATGATTTCGCACAGCCTTATTATTAGTGGTGTCCAAAAACCCGACCTGACCAGACTCAGACACCATCCGAACACAAAATAAATATGATACATATTTCGAGTCTTAATAGTGTTCGGGTCACAATTATAAAATAAGTAAATAGCTATATTTTGGGTCGGGTTAAGCCTAGAATATTGTTTAGCCCATGAACAAATAAACAGACTCTCACCCAAACCCTTCTCTCGCCCAAACTGACGCCTTCTCCTCTCTTCTCCTCCTGATGTCGACGATTCTACCCTCTCCTCTCGCATCCGCAGTCTTGGCGGATTCATTCGACTCGGGTCCAGCCCCACCCACTTCTCTGACAGGCGGGACTCCATTAGCATCTGCTTTGATCGATGACTCGGAGGGGCTCGCATTCTCTTTTGGGGCGGCGGTGGCGGCGGCATCCGAAGAGGGCGGACCGTCCGCAGAATTGATGGTAGCATGAGAGCCTCTCCGACGTTTCCCTTTGTTAGACTTCCCCGCCATTTCGCCAACTCAGCGTAGAACCTAAGTCAAATCCAAATGGCCCAAAGAAAAAAAACCCAGTGAGGCATTCTAGCTCGACGAAGGAATTCAAACGGGAGCAGGGCAGAGCTTATAATCCCAAAGAGGAGGAACATGTGCAATTCAAGTTTCGGGGGAGATGGGGATGGGAATGCAAATTGCCAATCGAGAAAAGAAGGAACGTCGCGGAGAATCGAATCGAAAGTGGGGTTTAACAACAACAACAACCCATAAAAAAAAAAGAAGAGGGAGGAAGAGACCACCGCGAAAGCAGCAGCAGCAAAGTAGGAGTACGTATCAAAAGTTGCAGAACACCCGTTTACATTAACATCACCTAACACGCAAATGATTGAGGAGGAGAAGAGGAGGTGTCGTGTTATTGATTGTGAGCGACTGAGAGTAAATTACCCAGAGAGAGATAAGAGAGAGAGAAGGGCAGGTCCGTCGGAGCAGATGGAGTGGAGGGGATGGAGAAGAGGGGAGGAAGGGAAGAGGGTTTATGAAATGGGCTCCCGTGTTCAGAGTCGATTAGTTGCCTTCGAAAAACTGTAAATTTCCTATCGCCTGTACAATATTTTTAATAAAAAACCCAAAACCTGAAACTCAACCCAACCCATTTTTTTGCTTTATGTTTTATGCATTTCGGGTCGGGTCAAAAGACATGACCCTTATTGTTCGGATCGGGTCGTGTAACATCAAAATCCGACCCGACCCGACTTGACTCGTTGACATCCCTACTTATTACATGATAATTAGCTATTGCATTTATCGATTCCTAATGAACCCCGGCTGCCCCACCAGGTGGTTGCTCTCCGTATGGTGGTGGTGGCGGGGGTGCTCTCCATATGGTAGTGGTGGTGGCTCTTTGTATGATGGTTCATCTCCAGGTGGTGCTGGTACCTCTCCTTCACAAGACTTGTGCAAAAGCAGCGGCGCCGGAAGCCTTTGCACTTGCCGCCTTCGAAGCCCTCGTCCCTATAGACTAGGGCACAGTGGCGACTTCTTATGCACATTCCTTTGAATTTTAGGCTCTAGGACTCGCACATCCGTCCTCCATATTCCCCCACAACATCTTCTGCACAAACATCCTTGTAAACCCAACATATGCATGCAAGAGTAATCAAGATGCAGACCGGGACGGGGTCATCACCGACTCCCTAGGTCCAGCGCCATCAACAGCCAGGCTTGAATGGACTTGGGTTGTGTAAAAATTGTAAATTGTATTGTATTTGAGTTGAATTTTTTTTTTTTTTTGTACATGCTTGATCTCTATTTACTTCTTCTATTTATGAGAAGTAATACAATATTCCTAGGGCTCCTGATATGGAAGGTGTATACAAGAAATAGGAGGAGCAACTAAAATTAGGGACATAAATAAATCAAGAATAAATCATTATGAATTAAGGAGTGATTGCTAGAGATTTGTTGAATATCAGATTCCGGATTTGGTATCCTTTAGTGATTGCTAGAAATTTGCTAAATATTATAAATAAATCAGAATTAATCAATGAGTGATTCCGAGAAATCTATTGAATATTATATTTTGAATTTGGTATCTTTTGACATTCCCTCGCAAGCTGATGTGATGGATCTCATAGTAAGCTTGTGCTACAGTTGACGAAAGTGAGTGATAGATAAGGCTTTGGTGAAGATGTCCATGGGCTGATCCATGGAAAAGATGTATTGAACATGGGAGTTGCTTCTGGCCTACCTGTTCTCGAACGAAACGGCAGTCAATTTCAATCTGCTTCATTCGAATGTGAAAAATGAGATTACTAGTGAGGTAAATAGCCAAATATTGTCACACCATAAGACGAGGACTTGGCAAGGAGACATGGAGGTCACGTAATAAGGCTTCTATCCATATGAGCTCGGCTGTATCGGCTAAATATTTGAATTCTACTATGGTGCTAGAGCGAGCTACATTTTGTTGCTTACGAGAGCTCCAAGAAATGAGATTAGATCCAAGACACTACAATCACTGATAGACCTTCGAGTGTCATAGTTGCTAGCCCATCTGCATCGGAGAAAGCATGTATCTAACATGAAGAGTTGAGAGTAAGTAGAATGCCATAATTAGTAGTATCTCATATAAAATGCATAATATGCTTAACGAAGTGCCAATGTGCATTAGTGGGAGCATGCATGAACTGACATGCGGTATTGACCGCATAGGCAGGATTTGGTCGAGTGAAGGTATGGTATTGGAGAATGCTAACAATACGAGGTAGGATCATGAAACAAAGCTCATTGATGAATTGAAGGTGGGTCTAGGGTCAATGCTAGTAACACAAAGAGTAGTGACTAGTTGGGCATCTTGCATATTGGCACATTGAAGAATGTTATCTACATATTGTTAGCACTTAAATTTTGGCGATTTGTTTTAGTATTTATTAATTACATTGGAAAATTAGAGATTAATTTCTAATCCCTTAACAAAAAAATTATTTCATTAAAATTGCATTGCATATAGACATTAGGAGCATTTGCATCACTAGTTTTAAAATTAATTAAAAAAAATCGAATTTTCCTATAAAAAGAAAAAAAGAAGATTGGAAAAAACATTGTGGGTCCAGGCCAAGGCTGGGCCTGCCCGGCCCCTTTCTTTTCTTCTTTTCCCTCCCGCACGGGCTTGGCCCATTCTTCTTCTTTCCTTTTTTTCTTCTTCCTTTCCCGGCCCGGCCCGTCAGCTTTCTTCTCCACGCGTGGGACCTGCAGCAGAAAGAGAAAGCAGCAAGTCAAAGCGCAGAAGCAGGAGCAGAAGCGCAGAAGCAACAGCAGAAAGGGCAGAAGCAGCAAGTCAGAGCACGCGAGCAAGCAGAAAAAGAGAAGAGCAAAGAAGAAAAGAAAAGAGAAAAACAGCAGGAGATCCAAAAAAAAAAATAGGACGGAGGAGGAGAGAGCCGAGGGCCGTTCTAAAAAAAAACCGGGACAGAGGTGAGGCTCGAGGGAAAAAGAGAGTGCCCGCCGCGTCTCAAACCCGACCGACGAGCCGCCGACGCAGCTTCTTCCACTTCGCCGAAGCTCCTAGAGCCGAGAGGAAGGTTCCGAGAAGGAGGGGGAGCTCGAGAGAGGAACTACGAGCGACGAAGAGAGGGACCCTTAGCGGTGCACTTGACGACCTCCCCGGCGACGTCCTCGGGCTGACCAGGTAAGTTCGGCTCTGCCCTTGCTCCGTTTTAGGCGCACCGGGCCGGAGCTCGCTGCCATCCGGCTCGCACAAGCCCCGGCCCTTGTAGCCCTTGAATTTTGTTCCCTCGTTCCTAGTATGCCATGTTCGAAGACCCCTAAAGCATGTTCGAGGCTCGGTTGAGCCGGAAACCTTCGAATTTGATAGTGCCCGTTAACTGTTCGACGAAATGCCCGAGTGAGGTCCGGCGCCGATTTCGATTCGTTTGGTAGACACCGAGTCACCATTGCCGGTCTGACTTCGTGAGGGTGTCCCAGGGGGGTTTTTTTGTCCGGTCAGCGAAAGTTCAGCGTAGTTTGACTGAGGGTGTCCTTAGTGTCTCGGTTTATTGTCTTCTCCGGCGACCTTCGGAAACACCGGCCGGCTAGGGGCCGGCGGCGCTGGCGTCGGTCGGACCGAACGACCGACGCCGGAAGATGACATGGCAACCCCTCAGAAGCCGGCACGGGCTCGTCGTGCGTGGAGGCGGGCCGGCGAAGGGCTGCAGGAGCTTCCGTCGGGCGTGCATGGGGGGAAAGCACGCAGAAGAAGAAATAAAGAAAGAGACCAAAAAGAATAAAAAAATAAGGAAAGAGAGAAAAAAAAATAAAAAAAAATAAAAAGGAAGATGGGGGAGTGTCGGGAGTGCATGGGGGGAAGTAATATGCATGCAGAAAAGGACAAAAAAAAAATTAAAAAAGAGAGAAAAAAGAAAACATAAAAAAAAAAGGAAAAGGGGAAAAAGAAATAAAAAATAGAAAAATCAGAAAAAAAGACAAAGAAAAGGCCGAAAATAAAAATAGGGGGCAAGGAGATGGGCTTGGCCGCGGGCCCGCTTCTGTCGGGCTGAATTTGTCACGGGCCGGGTTTTTCAGCTCGGCTAAAAAATAGAAATCAAGATTGGGCTTTTTAAAAAAAATCCGTGTGGGCCTTTTTTGTTGTTTTTTAGTGGGCTTAAGGCCAGCCCGGCTCCTTTAGCCCCACCCGGACCGGCGGCATCTGAATCGGGTCAGCAGGGCCGGGTTTCCTGACCCGGTCCGAATCATTTCCTTTAAAAAATATAAAAAAATCGAAAATTCAGAAAATCATAAAATTCATAAAAAATATTAAAAAATTCATAAAAAATTCATAAAATTCAGAAAATGCATGGGAAATTCAGAATCTTGAAAATTTATCAAAATTTTCGATTTTTTTAATAAAATCGAAAATATTAAAATATTAGAAATTCCAAAAAAAAGAAATTTTTTTCAAAAATTCCAAGTTTGTTTTAGAGTTCCCTAAGAAGCTCTAAAATAATTCTTGGACAATTTTCTCTTTAAAAGGTGTTGGAAAATCATCGATTTAAGATAGTGCTTAAAAGTGAACAAGCCCTTACGGCTTTACTTTAGGGTTTTAATTATCCTTGGATACAATTACCCTTGATAGCACGCTTAGGATGCGATGATTATGGTTTCCCCCTTAGTTTAATGAGAATTGTTATTTATTTATCTCTTAATGCTTGTGTTTATTTTCGCTTGCAATCTATTTAATGCTTTCTTTAATTGCTGATTGCTATTTTGATGATTGCGTACCCGCATGATCACCTTACATGTTAGTGGTTAAGTCTAAAATCAATCCAAATTGCCTAGCTAAAATATTTTTGAAATGAACAAGATTAGGTATCGAAATGGCGCTAATTAGTTAATTAATGTAATCAAGTCTCCGATCCTAGAATTTCTGATTGTGTGGAAAGTGAGGCTTACTCCCATACTTTGCTTGGTTTCTAGCCGACCCCAATAGGCTAATGGCGACTCCTTATTTGAAAATTTTCATGAACACCTAATGTCATGCGGGGTATGGGTTTGTGAGAGCCTATGTCTAATGAGGGTCCTAGACCCACCATTTGGACAATACCCCTAAACCTATTTATTTCAATATTCCTTTCCCCCATCCGGGACGGAAAAATAGGTCGCGACACATACTTACCTTGATGGAGTAGTAGACCTTTGCCAATTCTTTGTAATTCAATGCCGAGAAAATAATGAGGCTTGCTGAGATCTTTAATAGCAAATTCCTATTGTAGGGATTCGAGAAGAGTGGATAGAAGTGTTGAAGGCAACCCGGTTAATATTATATCATCTACATATACTAAGAGAAAAATACCGTATGCTGCCCAATGAAGCACAAATAGAGAGGAGTCAGTGCAAGATACTTAAAACCCTAGGGAGAGAAGAAAATAACTTAGTCTTTGGTGCTATGCGAGTGGTGCCTGCTTCAACCCATAAAGCGAACTTGAAGATGGCATACGTGGTGAAGATGAGTGGAGTTGACGAAGCCCGCAGGGTGCTGCATATAAATTTTCTCTTGAAGATGACCATGGAGAAAAGCATTCTTGATGTTTAGTATGGGTGTGCAAAAGACCTGGGACCCACCCGGATTGCCTAGAACCGAACCGGACTTGCCCGGAATTGGTGGTTCCTAAGGGGACTAGTCCGGTTTCCGGTTCTAATTTATTGGAACCAATGGGTACCGGTCTAGTTCCCTGTTCCATGGGCGGAACCACCCACTCGAACCAGACCGATATTATAATAATATATTAATTTTTATTATAAAAGAATTAAAATTCTAAAGCCTCATATTTAGAATTAATTTCACATTTCTTTATCGGTTCTTGTGTTCATGAAACTTTTCTTTCTCTCCACTTTTGAGTTCCTTTTTACTTTTGTCGCTTAAAAAGGGCAGCTCGACATGATTATCTTGTCATTAAGCGTGATCGCTTGTAAGACTGGTTCCATTGATCCACTTGGGAACCGGACCGCTGCCACCATGGTTCTCTTGCCATTAGATGTGATCGCTCGTGAAACTGGTTCTATGGATCCACTCGGGAACTGGACTGCTGCTGCCATGGTTCTCTCGCCATTGGGCGTGATCGCTTATGAGACCGATTCCATGGATCCACCTGAGAACGGGACCGCTAGTTCGGTCAAGTTACAGGGTGGATCCCAGATCTGATTTTTCGAAACTGATTATTAGTAGGCAGTTCCCAGTTCTAGGGTGAGAACCACCCACTCGGACCATGCACACCCCTAACGTTCGATCGTTGAAACTGCTATCCCTAATTGAAGGCAAGGGAAATAACGATGCAGACCATTACTTGTTTGACCTCGGGACTAAACGTTTCATGGAAATCCATCCCTTCTCGTTGATTAAAGCCTTTGGCAACTAATTGAGCCTTGTATCTTTCAAGGGATCCGTCAGCCTTTAGCTTGACCCAAAATACTTATTTACAATCAATGGGTTTGCATTGTTTCGGTGGAGGTACAAGGGTTCATGTCTGATTTTACATCAAGGCAGTGTATCCCTCATTCATAGCCGCTCACCATGCTGGATCTTTATTTGCTTGAGTGAAGGAAGTTGGTGTCAGTATTGATGAAGTTTTGGTTCGCAAGGCATAAGCATGATCAGCTTGAAGTTGACGTCATTCCATCTCGCAATCTCGTCACCATAGGATGAGATGGGGTAACTGGTGGTGATGGCGAGCTGGAGGAGCTGACACCATTAGTTTGATTATTAGTGATGGGTGGATCCTGAGGCAAATATGACTCTGATTCTAACAAAGGTGGTGCTAGAGAATTATGCTCCATTGGCTAAGGTTGTTGCACTTTATTGTTCGCAAATAGAGGGGGCAAAGGGCATTTTTGGAGCCTCAATTGTGGTTTGACTAGCATCCGTTGGACTAGAGGCAGCAAAGGGAAATAATTGCTCATCAAAAATTGCATTATCAATTATTAGGGGTGTGCATGGTCCGGCCGGGCGGTTCCCACCCTAGAACCGGGAACCGCCCGCTAAGGACCGGTTCTAAAAAATTGGATCCATGGAACCGGTCTCCAAGCAATGACACCTACTCAATATGTCTATTTTCAGAAGAAAAATCCAGTAAAGGTTGCATCTAGTGTGCTGTAGTACATGGAAACATGGCTTTTGGGCTGTCATCACAAGTGCTATCTTCATAACACCACAAGCCACTAAGCATTTCCAAAATCTGCAAATAAGGGCTAAATCGCTTCTTTCTTCGAGATTCTGAGGAGAATTGCAATATGCAAATAAGGGCTGCTCCACCTCCACTTCTAGTCTTCCACGACCACAAGATGTTTTTTCACGATAATGGGCTCAGTGAAAAATAAAAATTGAGCCACTTCTTTCTTCAATATGTTTTTTAGGGCTTTAAATGAAAAATAAAAATTCTAAATAGGGTCTTTCAAAATTTTAATTTTTTTCAACCAAATTTTTTTTAGAATATAAATTAATATATACCGGTCCGGTCTAGATGGACGGGCGGGCGGATCTGCCCATGGAACCGGGAACTAGACCGGTCCCTTTAGGAACCACCGATTCCAGACCGGTCCGGATCCGGGCGGTCCGGGCGGTTCCTAGTTCTTTTGCTAACCCTATTGGTTATGTAGATGTGGCGATCTCTTTAGCAATGGTAGCTTTTATAGCTTGACGGATAACCTAGAAAAATGCATGAATGAGATATGGATTGAAGCTTGTTCTTTGCATAAGGTTGGAGATTGGGGTAAACCGCACACTCTAAAACCTTGAGGTGCTGAATGGATGGAACGGCTCTACGAATTATCTCCCATGGGGTTTGGTTTAGTAGGGTTGGTATTGGCAGCCGGTTAATGATATGGACAGTGGTCTCAAATGCAAAATCCTAGAAGTGAGGCGGCACAAAAGCATGGTGTTAAGCATGGAAAGGTCAACAATATGGGGATGCTTTCTCTCGGCTGTGCCATTTTGATGATGTTGATGGGAACATGAGGTCCTTTGGTGAATACCATGATCCTATAATAAACGATGAAAAGAGGCCGAGAGAAATTCGCTTGCACAATCAAACTGAATAGCTTTGGGTGTGGTGGAAAATTGATTTTTCACAAAATTGAGGAACGCGGTGAAAATGGAGAGGAGCTGATCATGAGACCGAAACAAATATAGCCATGTAAATTTGGAATAGTCATCAACAAAACAAATATAATATTGATTATTAGATGTAGAGGTAATAGGTGCTGGGCCCCATACGTCAAAGTGAATTACTGTAATGGAAAGGTGGAGCAACGATGCGTGGGTGGGTGAAATTGACTATGACTCTTACTAAACATACACGTAGGACATGATGAAAGTGACACCGGTGATTTATTTCGGACTTGACAAACAACTGGGAAGGTAGTATGACCAAGTTCGTTGTGCCACAAACGAACAAGATCCATTGCAGAGGCCTGAAACACAGACGGAGATGACAACTGCGAAGAAGATGCTGGAATCGAATAGAGATCCTGATCGGTTTCCCCTTGAAGTCGAGTCCTCCCTGTACGACGACACTTCACAGAAAAGGAGTTTGGTGAGAATAGGAAATCACAGTTGTTTTCTTGACAAAATTAACTTACAGATAGCAAATTCTTTTTGATTGTGGGGACAATGAGAACATTAGACATATGAAAAAGAGGGGAAACATGGCTACATGTGTGGGTAATGGGTAGATGAGATTCGTTACCTGCAGTGATTTGCTGAGATCTAGAGTAAGGTTGAACATTGGACAAACCGGAAGGATTATTTGTCATATAGTGGGTAGCACCAGAGTCAGGATACTAGGATTCACTGGAGAAGATAAAAGATGGATAAGGTATCTCAGCCAAGTTGATTCGGGGAGAGAATTCAGGTGGTGGCTGCTGAAAATATCTACATAGTAAACATTGCCGCTATGACCATGCTTGTTACAAATTTGACACCGAAGATTACCTTAGTCTCTAATTCTGGTTTTTGCCGAAAGATGGATTGAAATTGGTGTTGAGATTCCGATTGTGATATTGCTGACCACCCCCTCAATAATTTCTGTCTCTTCCTTCTTGACTCCGATTTTGGAAAAAATGTCCATTACCTTGAGAAGATCTGAATCCAAATTGTTGTCATGATCTTTGAGGTTGTGAGGAAACCATTGTAGACCCATCAATTTTTGCGGCAAATGCGGCTAGTGGAGCAACAGTGGACTCCATGAGATCTAGGCGTGCTTCTTGGGACAATACGAGGCTATGAAGGGCATTTTAGTCATTGTTTGATTTTGATTTTGCACTGAAGACGGTGAGATTTTCAATGAGTTGGGATTGGCTACCAATGGGAAGTTGGAATCAGTCTAAGTCCATAGCGTGTTCAATTTTGTGTGTTCCCAAGAAGACACGGATTTTTTTTTTTTTTTTGCGGTTGCCGCAATTGGCAATCTTATCGGGGCGTTGACTTGGAACTTAGTGGGTTTTCCCATGGCTCATTGTCAGCTTATCGAAAAATCCTATGGCTCCAGATCAGTCCTGATATCGCGGGGGTCTTCATTCTTCAGTGATCTCTCTTCTCCATTTTTGCCTTCTTAGCTCACTTATAGCAGATTCGCTGCTTCGAGCACTATGAAAGCTTTTGTGGCACTTTCCATGTGTCTTGTTCTCTTCTCTTGCAATGGCCTTGTTTCCAATGCACTAGATACCATAACAACAAATCAGTCAATTCGAGACGGCGAGAGCCTACTTTCTGCTGGTGGGATATATGAGCTGGGCTTCTTCAGCAAGGGCGACCCCTCTAAGCGGTACCTGGGAATATGGTACAAGAAAATAACCACGACTATAGTGTGGGTCGCAAATAGAGCTGTACCCCTTGCCGATACTTCAGGTACTTTGAGGGTTACTCACAGCGGAAGTCTTGTCCTTCTCAACGGGAGTGGAAGTGAAATCTGGTCGTCAAACTGGTCGATACCGGTGCTTAACCCAGTTGCGTAGCTCTTGGATTCAGGAAATCTGGTTGTGAAAGATGCAGATGGCAGTGATCCCAATAATTTCCTGTGGCAGAGTTTTGACCATCCTACCGATACAATACTAGCCGGTATGAGGATAGGATGGAATAGAACATCAGGCTTCGAACGTTATTTAACATCATGGAAGAGCATGGATGATCCTTCTCCAGGCAGCTTCACGTTTCATCTCGATCCGAATGACTACCCACAACTCCTATTGAAGCAGGGTTCTGACATCAAGTACAGGTCAGGACCATGGAATGGTCTTCGATGGAGTGGTATGCCTAATTTAAATCCAAACCCATATTACAGTTATGGATTCGTGTTAAATGAGGAAGAGACGTACTACCACTACGAGCTCCTCAACAGTTCGGTCATTTCCAGGCTGATATTGATACCTAATGGCATCGTAAAACGATTCACTTGGACTGACCGAATGGGCGGTTGGACGCTTTACCTCACCGAACCAATAGACCAATGTGACGACTATGCAACATGTGGTGCCTATGGTAGCTGTAGGGTTGATGCTTCCCCAGTGTGTAGGTGCTTGAAAGGCTTTGTGCCCCAATTTTCTCAAGAATGGGATACTTTGTATTGGTCGAATGGGTGTGTGAGGAGAAATCCTTTGGATTGTAAAAAGGACATATTTGTGAAGTATTCTTCGTTAAAATTGCCGGATACTCGGACCTCCAGGTTTAACGAGAGCATGAATCTTCAAGAATGCAAAGTAGTTTGCATGAAAAATTGTTCCTGTACGGCTTATTCAAACTTAGACATCCGAAATGGAGGAAGTGGTTGCTTGCTGTGGTTTGGCAAGCTTATGGACATTAGAGAGTACAGTGAGAACGGGCAGGACCTCTACATCCGGATGGCTGCGTCAGAATCAGGTATTAATTTACTATAGACATGAATTTGCTAGATACTGAAGAGGAAAATGGACACACATCATTGAAGGAGAGCTTAGAGAGGTTTAATATCAGTGATACCTAGTTCTTACTCCTGATCCTGTGTACTCTTGCTTCTTCTTTTAGCTTTACTACCGTCACACCAAAAGAAGCATAAGCCGGTCATGGCCTTGGCAGTTTCTTTCGGGTCTGTTTTCCTCATTCTGGTTCTTCTCACCATCTGTGTTCTACAATGCAAGAAGAAGAAAATGGAGCTTCCTCAAGGTAAACCGTACTTTAAGATACAGTGCTGTCAGATTTTGTATTCTGGTTCTCATCACACCCAGTTTTTACATTAGCCAATTCGTCACTTACAAGTATTCTACAAGACCTCCCAATGCCTATTCTATTATTGAGCAGAAGAATTTCTTGTCTCGTGTTCATTGCATTAGTCTCCCTCTTGTAGAAGTGAAGTCTTTTTTTTTTTTTTTTTTTTTCAATTGGACTATTATTGGAGGGGATTCTGCATTCATGTCACATTCAGTATTCAACCTCACCCAGCCCAACAGTCATAAGGTTTTTTCTATTTATTTTATCTGATGCAGAGGAAGAAAATGCTTGGAAAGAGATTCCAAAAGATAATGTTATTTGAATGATGAAGTACGTATTACAATATCTTAGGCGTTTATTTATAGGGAGACCGCAATCAAATAACTGAAATTATATAACAAAATAAAGGAAACTTATTGATAAAGGGAAAAGTTTTTAAAATGTGTCTTGAAAATCTGTAAAACATATCCAAAATCTTTGATGTCCCATAAATCAAGGAAAATGAGTGATTTTGAAATCAAACGTTGTAAACCCATTCATAACTTCGAAAATGTTGCAATCCTCTTTCATTTGTAGGACCGTCCACTCTTTTGAGGATCGAAGGTTTCTATATAAGCATTTGCCAGTCATTTTACATCAGTCTCCTCCACTTTATAAGAATTCAACCCCGAGTCATTGTTAGGATAAATGGGAGTATTTGGAGAATGATACTCAGATAGGTTCGCTACATTGAATGTTAGGGAGATGTTGAGGTCACCTGGAAGATCAACAACATAAGCATCGCCATTAATTTTCTTCACGACTCGATAGGGGCCAACTTTTTCGTGCTTCAACTTGTTATATGTAACAATAGGAAATAGTTCCTTGTGGAGGTAGACCATCACTTCATCACCCTCGGCAAATACTTTGAGGTGACGGTGTTTATTTGTAGTAGCTTGTTGAAGAGCCTCTAGAATGGGAATAATAGTCTGTTGATTGCCTTTCTCCATAATCATGTCCATGCCATCACATTTACGGACGTTTAGCATAATGCCTACACTTTGCTTCTTTGGGTCTTGGGGAGTGTTACTCTTTGGCTTCAAAGTAATCTTCATCCTTTCCACACAAAAGAATAAGTGTTCTCTTGAGTATTGTGGGTGATATCAACGTCATATTGCCATGGTCATCCTAGCAAGACATGACATGCATCAATCTCCACCACATCACAAATAATGGTGTTCTTGTAGGACTTTCCATTGAAATAAGTAAGCAACATATCTATGTTATTTTGAGTTTGACCCCTGTACGAATCCACCTAATTGCATAAGGTGAGGGATGTGACTCTAGTTTTAGCTATAAATAGTCCACTAGGGCCTTGGATACTATATTGTCACAAGTACCATTGTTGATAATGACAACATAGACTTTATTGTTGACAATACAATGGGCATGGAAAAGACTATTCCGTTGGGTGTCTCTCTTCGCAAGGCAAGCAACAGTCACCTAATGATGCAGTTGACATACTTGCCCTCTTCGTTGTCCACTTCTTCTTCTTCATCCATGTAGTCATCTTTATATATGTTGTCATCGTGCTCAACAACATTGGCGATCTTCCGTTGTAGGTAGTCGCTTGAACGATGGCCCAATTTGTTACACTTATAATGTTTAATTGGTTGTGACTTAGCATATGGGTTTTGGGCATTTTGATTGATGCTATGATTGTTTGTAGATTCCTTAGGTGCCCCAGTAGTACTCCCTGAGGTTCGGTTTTAGTGCCGGTTTGTTGATTAGAGGATTCTGGAATACCTAGTTGTCTCCCCCTTCCAAATGATCCTTGGGCGGTATAATTGTTAGCGGCAAAAGTATAACCCAAGTGCCAAAACTTGGCACGAGGGTGCCAAAAGTTACGAAAGGTATTTAAGTGTCAAGATCGAAACAAAAATGATCAATTAAGTGCCAACGGCAAGAAAATCCAGCCAAAATGCTGATGTGACACTTTTTTGACAAGTTGGGGTCGAAATGACGTTGTTTTGGGTGCTGACATGGCCAAATAAGCCCAAAACGACGTCGTTTTGAGTGCTGATGTGGCTAAATCAGCCCAAAACAACACCATTTTGGCCAAAGTTTATTTTTTAATAAATTGTTAATTAAATAATATTAAAAGTGAAATTGAAAAAAAGAAAAGAAAAGAGAGAGAGAGAGGCAGTAGCCTGGCTTGTGACCGTCGGCGATGAGGTGACTACGACGGACAACAAGGGTCGTTAATGCTTGGGTGCAAGTCAGCGAGGGTTGCCGATGAGGCGACGACCACAGGTGGCCACAGGCAGGGCTATTGCCTCTCTCTTTCTTTTTTCTTTTTTAAATTTCTCTTTTAATATTATTTAATAAATATTTATATTAAAAATTAAACTTTGGCCAAAAAGACATTATTTCAATTCCAACTTGCTAAAAAAATGCCATGTCAGCATTTTAGCTGGATTTTCTTGCCGTTGGCACTTAATTTGATAATTTTTTTCTGATTTTGGCACTTAAGTGTATTTTTTGTAATTTTTGGCATTTAAGTGCCTTTGCCAAATTTTGACACTCTAAGGGTCCATACATCAATTGTTAGCTTGATTAATGGGGTTAGTTCTCTCCAATTGCATCTCAACCTTTCAGGCAACTTCTTGGGCATCCTCAATAGAGAACAAACGGTGTAGTGAAACACGGTCTTGAATGTTAAGTCGTAAGCCATTAATATACTTGGCAGTTTGTTGTGCCTCTACCTCGGCTAAGATGTTGTGGGCAGAAAGTTGGAGAAATTCCTCCATTTAAGCTTCAGTTGATTGTCTCAACTATTTACAATTTTGGAATTCTTGAAATAATACTTGTTCATAATTGGTTGGGAGGAATTGAACCTTCAAGATTTCCCTCCTCCGATTCCACATTCGGATGGGAGCTTTTCCTTGTTGGCATTGGGTTAGCTGTGTTTGGTCCCACTAAGTTGAGGTGCCACCCTTCAACTTGTATGCTACTAATTTTACTATGCGGTCCTCTTCGATCTCCATGGCACCGAAAAATTTCTCAACTTCCCAAAGCTAATCCATAAAGTCTTCAATATTCAAGTTGCCATTGAAGGTTGAAAGGTCAAGCTTAAGTTGATATTACTCAGGGCACTCCCATGGCCTCCACGAGCAGGCTCATCTAGGAACTCTTCTTCTTCTTCGAAATCCTCAACATAGGCTTGTCATCTTTGTCTAGAATTTGCCCCATGTTCCATAGCTACTTCCAAGGCTTGAGCGGCCTAAGCATGTTCCATCGGAAGATTACCAGGTATGGGGTTGGTAGACAAACGCTGGATGGCGACAAGTAATTCGTGGAACCTCCATTTAGTTTGCTCTATAGATTGGTTGGACTCAGCCCATGTAATAAGCTCGTTTTCACGGCCTTTAGCTATGGGGAGATTATCATTCACATTATTAGCCGACATCACAAGAGAGACTTGCTCTGATACCAAATGATGCAAAAGAGGAAAATGCTTGAAAGAGATTCCGAAAGATAATGCTATTTGAATGATGAAGAATGTATTACAATATTTGAGGCCCCTATGTATCGGGAGATCGCAATCAAATAACTAGAACCAAATAACAAAATAAAGGAAACTTATTGAACTCAAAGATTGTAACCCATTTGTAACTTCGAACATCTTGCAACCCTTTTTGATATGTGGGATGTCCGCTTTTTTGACACTCAAAGGTTTCTATATAAGCTACATCATTATCTTACTTTTCCACATCATCAACAAGAGTTCACAAAAGATTCCATGATGAACTGGCAAAATCAATCAGTCTCACAATTTTTCAAGGCATTTGTGTGTTAGTGTCAGATGTGCGAAACAATGACAAACTACTAGATATCAATCATGATCATATATCCTAATATGTTCACCATTCGATGCTTTCATATTTAGCAATTAGCATGCCTTTGTAGCATCATAATTGAAGGAAATCTGAATTAATGCAGAAGCCACCCAGAGATATTTGCAAATCAATTTCATATAATTTGTGCTCCAGCTAAAATGGATAGTTTTGAATCAGGAGACAACTATGAAGACCAGGACGCAGATCTTGAGTTGCCACTATTTGACATGTCTACAATAGCTATTGCTACCAATTACTTTTCGACCAACAATAAGCTTGGAGAAGGTGGTTTTGGACCTGTCTACAAGGTACTAAAATTGTGCTTGCTATTCTGGAGAAGGACATTGTTGCTATTTGAGGATTGTTAAGTACTGCCTCGCTGTTGCATTTGCATAATTTGTTTAAGGAAATATTACTGAATATGTTGATGGGAGGCTGAATGACTTGATCACAAAATGTTTTGTTAATGTGAGTGGAATTCTATCGAGAAAAAGAGGAGGCAAGGAATTCTTTTCACTAAACAAGTTGACCATATGCAGGGTGTGTTGATGGGTGGTCAAGAAATTGCGGTGAAGGTGTTGTCAAGGACATCAAGACAAGGGCTACAAGAGTTTAAAAATGAAGTTCGATATGTTTCCAAGCTGCAGCACCGGAACCTAGTGAAGCTTCTAGGATGTTGCATTCAGGAAGAAAATCTTTTAATCTATGAATTCATGCCTAACAGAAGCTTGGACTCATTTCTCTTTGGTTTGCTTACTTTCTCAATTCCTTAGAAGCATGAATTTTGTGAAAGCTCCAAAATACTATCACTAAAGTAGCAAATTAACAGATGACGAAATTGATGCCTTACTCCTTGTAAGTTATAAACCGTGCAGAGTTTATTAATGTGAAATGATTTTTTGATAGATCCAACACGAAGGGAGCAACTGGACTGGCCAACTCGTTTCAACATCATCAATGGAATTGCTAGGGGCCTTCTTTACCTTCATGAAGATTCCAGACTCAGGATTATTCATAGAGATATAAAAGCTAGCAACGTATTGTTAGATTATGAGATGAACCCTAAGATCTCTGATTTTGGTTTGGCTAAAAGCTTCACAGGGAATGAGACACAGGCAAATACTGACAGAGTGGTTGGAACATAGTAAGTACTTTTAATGTAGAAACTGATGACCTCTGTGCTCAATTTGCTTTGAAACTGATGGTTTCAATACATCAAATTCTGTAGTGGTTACATGTCTCCAGAGTATGCTCTTGAAGGAGTTTTCTCAACAAAATCTGATGTCTTTAGCTATGGTGTATTGGTGCTTGAGACTGTAAGCGGGAAGAGAAACAGAGGGTTTCATCACCCAGCCCACCGTCAAAATCTTCTTGGACACGTAAGTTCATCATACTGTTCAACTTCCAGCCACAAGAATTGCCCCTAATGGTTGGTTTCGATGTGGTCAGGCTTGGAGACTATTCACAGAAGGCAAGTCCATGCAGTTGCTCGATAAGGTGGTCAAGGACTCGTGCAGTACTTCTGAAGCATTGCGCTCTATTCATATTGGCCTATTGTGCGTGCAGCGATGCCCTGATGATAGGCCGAGTATGTCCGCGGTGGTTATGATGCTGGGAAGCGACATCGAGTTGCCTCATCCAAAAGAGCCAGGGTTTTTCAATGAAAGGAATCTACTCCAAGAAAGCACTTCACAGAGTCAGCCAAACGAAATCACCATGACAGGGTTATCTGCTCGATAAGAGAGTCATGGCCATGACTAGTATTCTTTCTCTTTCTGTGAACCTTACCCTCCATGTGGAAAATCGAAGTAGAAGTCCTTTAAGGTCCTCCTCCAGCTATATTCCGAAAATACCGCATATCTCATTTGGCTGCATGTTGAATGTACATGGAATGTCTTAAGTCTACAGATTTCGACATCCTCTTTTACAAATTTGTATTCGAAAGGCCAAGAGTTCTCGTTCAAGGGCATCTTCCCCCAAGAACTCTGCATCGTTGGCCCAAAAAGAAAAATCTGTCAACTCAATATCTTCCATAAGCTCAGTGCTAGATCTCTACGTTAGAGAACAAATTTCCATCTAAATCAGTTCCCTATCCCCATCGAAATCACTTTCCTTCGAGAATGATGGCATGGACTTGGCACATGAACCTAGTCAACGTTGATTTCATATCAAAATTTGCTGTGTAATATTTTTGAATTAATTTAATTAAAATATTATCCACTTTGATCTGTTCCATATTAAATGTTACAATTTTGTCCTTTAGTGTAGTCATTTATGTGAGTAGTGTTAAGTTAGATTTGTTTAACTTTGGAGTTTTAAAGTAACGTTTACCGTTATATTAAAAGGCATCTCTATAAGTTATTTCAGAATTGGTCTCTCCCCTCCAATGGATAGTTAGGTCCATTTCTATTCATTTACTATCCTAAGAGGCTGCCAGTAGCCGCACCTTCTCCAGCTTGGTGAGGTATCGTGGCGTCTAGGCGAGAAACCGGTTCCTTTCATCTCTCTCCTGTCTCCTTTTCATCCATACGTACGGGCCCCTTTTCTTTGATAACTCTTCATTTTCTTATTTTTAAATTCCTACCTCTTTTGACCAAGTCAAAAAGAGAGCCAATATTACATCTGACATGCAGAAACACCGTTTTTCTTTTTCCAAATTTTGCGACAAGACATGCATACCATGAAGATGGCGGAATCATACGCCGGAAGGTGAGGGAGTGGCAAGGCATCGCCAGTAACTTATACAGTATTGTCACGACCTAACACTATTTAGAATTAATGGATTATTAAGCCTAAATTTAATTCAGACTTTCCCGAACCCATATCAATTTACGACTTAGGGTTTAAGTTTTTTAGCATTCTAGTTAGTGTCAATAAACAATTTGAAATGCCTCGACTTTTTTAGAACATGTCCGAGTCAAATAGTAATGATTCGAAGCACTTTTTTTTTTTTTTAATACTATTTCGGAAACCTAAAGACTCAATCGTATGGATATGGAAAATATAGGATTTCCAATTCTAGCAGGAAAGGGAGGGAAGCGGATACTTAATTTCAAGTGAGTAAATAGAATTCCATTTTATTTATTGGTGTCAAAATAGGCTATGGAGTATAAAAATGGAGAATCTATTCTCTTTTTTTTTTTGAAAAAAAAAAAAGATCTTGGAGATTGTGTAATGCTTACTCTCAAACTCTTTGTTTACACAGTAGTAATATTTTTTGTTTCTCTCTTCATCTTTGGATTCCTATCTAATGATCCAGGACGTAATCCTGGACGTGAAGAATAAAAAGCCCTTTCTTTTTACTTGCTTAATTTTTCAATGAGTCGCTACTAATATAATTTTGGTGGATCGATTAGAAACTAAATAAAGAAATGAGAAAATTACTTAGTCCTACAAACCAAATATTATGAGAATGGAGAATTGATTATTCTAGATTATGAACCAGATATTATGGGAATGGAGACTGAGCTGGGTGATAATAGCTCCTCCGCATCCCAAAGCGCGCTGCCCTCCTAGGCGCGCAACACTAAGTAATCCAAGCCAACCCACATTACTGACTAACGGTGGATAATCATATTTCTTAGAGGTACTAAATACAACTCCATGAATGAGCAAAATGGAGGTTGCATTAATGATAAAGATCTCTGGGGATTATTCTAGATTTTTCTAACGCCTTTTTAGTGCCTTTTTCCTTTTATTTTTGAAAGCATTTAGCAAGTAGCTTAAATCCATTTAATTACTCCTCAATATGTGAGGTGACCATGTAGATGTGCAAACCACCAATTTAACACCCAATAAAGCGGTAAATAAATTGCAACACTTAGCTTGCGACTATCTCTAATTAACACGCGGTCACTCAATATTTTTAAGAATTTTTTATTTATTTAATGAACTATATGTCATGCAAATAGCCTAATTCTAATGATGGCAATTTCCCGTTAAATGGACTTAACAACAATTACTAAGTTACAGTTTGTGAACCTAATTCTATATGCCATGCACATGATATTTTTGTATTTTTTTTATTAAAATTCGTGATTAAAAATTACTAAAAATAAAAATATACCAAGTGAGATATTATCTATTTTAAGTCAGGAAATCGACTAAATCCTATCTTAACTTAGGAAGTTATCTCAACGAGCAATTTAATTCAAAGATATTATCTAACATGCATTCTAATTTAATTAGAAAAAATCTAAGCTATTCTATCATGCAATTATATCTAGAAAATCAATTCTAAACCACATAACACATAATGCAATTTTCGTTTTTTATGATGAAGAAAGCAATCAAAACAAAATAATCACCGAATCATTCAAGATCATTGTCATGGCCTATTTTTCCGTCCCATGGGGAAAAGAAAATCTCAAAAAATATATAGGTTTAGGGGTATAATCTAGAAGACGAGCCGAAGACTGTTAATTAGATGCAGGCTCTCCCAAGCCTATACCCCGCGTGACATTGGGTGTTTATGAAAATTTTCTAATGAGGAATCGCCACTAGCCTAATGGAGTCAGCTAAAAACCAAGCGAGGCATGTTAGTATGTCTCACTTTCTATGCAACCAGAAAATCTAAGATTGGGAATTTGATTACACTAATTAACTAATTAATATTCTTTCGATACCTAATCTTGTTCATTTCAAAAATACTTTTGTTAGGAAATTTGGATTGGTTTTCGAATTATCCACTAACATGTGATCATACGGGTGCACAATCATCAAAATAACCATCAACAACATGAGGAAAACATTAAATAAATTGCAAGAGAAAATAAACACTTAATATTAAGCGAAAAATAAATGGAAATCCTAATTAAACTAAGGGGAAACCATAATCTATTGAATCATAAGTGTGCAATCAAGGGCAATTGTATCCGAGAAGTGAAGCCGTGAGGGCTTGTTCAATTTCAAGCACAATCTTAAGTTGATGATTTTCCCACACCTTTTAAGAAAAAATTGTCCAAGAATTATTTTAAAGCTTTTTAGGAAACTCTAAAACAAACTTGGAATTTTTGGGATTTTTGAAATTTTTTTTTTGGGAATTTCTAATATTTAATATTTTCGATTTTTTTAAAAAAATATATGTTTTCTGAAAATTTTTATCAATTTTCAGGTTTCTGAATTTTTCGTGAATTTTCTGAAATTTCAAATATTTTATGATTTTTAATATTTTAATGTTTTTATGATTTTCTGAATTTTCGGTTTTTTATATTTTTTAATAAAAAATGATCCGGACCGGGTCAGGAAACCCGGCCCCACTGACCCGGTTCAGATCCCGTCGGCCGGGTTGGGCCACAAAAGACCGGGCCGGCCCTAAGCCCACTAAGAAAAAACAAAGAAGGCCCACACGGAATTAACCCTAATTGGCTCACAAAAATTCTAAAACGGCCCATTCTCATTTGTTCTCGGCCCATCCGTCTCAGCCCGCGACGAACCCAGCCCGGCGTACACAAGACGAAGCCCACCTCATTGCCCTTATTATTTTCGGCCTTTTCTTTGCTTGCTTTTTTTTTTCTATTTTTATTTATTTATTTTCTCCCTTTTTTTTTTTTCTGGTCTTCTTTTCTCGAAGCTGCAGCACGCCCGCCCCTTCGCCGAAGCCCACCTCCTTCCTTCTATTCCTTCTGCTTTTTTGTCTTTTTGTGTTTCTCTTTTGCCTCATTTTCCTTTTAATCTTATTTTTTCCTTGTCTTCCACTTCGCGTTTCTTCATGCATCCTCCCCCCCCCCCCCCCCCCCCCCCC